>JZKD02S1026733.1:11135-37208 GCA_000966675.3 Picea glauca
TTTAATTCTTGTTAATAGCTTAGTTGTTTTCTTTCTAACCTTTTACCATACAACTGTCATGACTAGAAGAGCCCAACTAGGCATGTAAGCACTCACTTTTTGCTCACACAACGACGAAAAGAGTGCAAACACTAATGCTTCTCATCAGTGAAATATAGGCTCCAAACCTATAAGGCCTCTTCCTTTTCCTAAAAGTTTCTTTGGGAGCAACAATCATTTGTGCTTTCTGCAACTTTCTTTAAGCCACCATCGCTTCATTTTGGATGGAGGTTCTTCAATAGTTATTTATAACAATTCAATAGGTTTTAGGGGATCATTACTTTTCCCTTCACGAGGTTCCTCCCTCTGATCATCTGACTCTTCATTTTCAGAAGAGGGTGAACATGGTTGAACTGCTTCTGATTCATGTTGAAGCTCTCTGGATTTCTTAAATTTGGCTTCCTCGTTGAAAGTCACATATTTTCTTACCTATATTTGCCTCTGACCTGGTACATAATAATGTAAGCCTTGGAGTTCTCATTGTACCCCACAAAAACCCCTTTCTTGTGTGAGGGTTCCATCTTTGCTTTGTTTTCCTTAGGGACATGAATATACACAGGACACCCAAATATCCTTAGATTCCCTACTTCAGGTTTGATCCCTAAGAAGACCTCTTCAGAATTCTTATCCTTCAATATAGCATGTGGATACCTATTCTGAATATACATGGCAGTGAAGGTAGCTTCTGCACATAAATAATTTGGCAGATCCTGATCAAACATCATTGTTTTTGCTGCCTCACAAATTGTCTTGTTTTTCCTCTCAGCAACTCCATTTTGTTGAGGGTTACATGGCACATTCAACTGTCTCTTGATTCCTGATGACTTGCATAAATCCTCAAACTGGAGAGATTCAAACTCTCCTCCATTGTCTGTTCTAAGGATTTTTATGTGTTTCCCTATTTTCTTTTCAATAAAGGATTTATACTCTTTGAATTTATCAAATGTGTCACTTTTAGCTTTAATAAAATATATCCAACATTTTCTTGAGTAATCATCAATAAAAATGACATAATACAAATAACCACTGGGTGAGGGAGATGACAAGGGATCACATACATCAGAATGAAGTAGATCTAATATGCCCTGAGATCTGTTGTGACTACTAGGAAATGCTTTCTTTATATTTTTCCCTAGCATGCATCCCTTACAAATTTCATTTTTACTAAGAGAAATAGAGGGCATGCCACATACCATGCTCTGTATATTTGGAAGATCTTTGTAATGAATATGTCAAAGTATTATGTGCCACAACTTGTTGGAGGTAGTCGCATCATGAGCCAATGCCTCAAATGACTGTCTTTACACGATGTACAATCCTCCACTATGAGCTCCAATTGGTTTTGTTGTACTTAAGTGGATAACTTTACCCCATAGTAGTGCCTTCCTGTCCTTGAAGATCACCCAATATCCCTTGTTCTCAAGGGTTCCAGCTGATAGTAGATTTTTCTTGAGCCCTGGAACATATAATACTTCATCAATATGAAGTCTAGCCCCAGATTCCAATCTAAAGGAGATAGAGCCTGCTCCCTCTATCTTGTAACATGTGTCATCCCCAAGCTCAACATTCTTTGCAAAATATTTTCTCTCGAAATCTGAGAGGATCTCCTTGTACCCTATCATGTGCTTTGATGCACCACTGTCTACTAACCATGTTTTTGGCCCCGTGAAAACTAAACTGGATAATGCAAAAACCAAGTAATATTCTTTTCTATTTTCTTTCTCATTAGAAGGACTTCTTTGATTTCTTTTAGATTCATCATCCTCAACAGTTGAGGCATGATGTTTCCCTTTCCTTGGATATTTATTTCTAAACCAAAAATATTTAGAAAAATGACCCAAGTTGTTACAACTAAATCATTTAATATTAGATGTATCAATATTATTGCCTTTGAATGTACCTTTGGTGTTTGGATTCCTTTGAGAGCCTTTCTGGAAAGTGACTTTCTTCTTTCCCTTAAATCTTGATGCTAAAGTTGAGTGCTCTTCTTTCATTGGCTCACTCCTGGTAGTTGTGTGACTCTCCTCCTGTAGGAAATCATGCCATAACCTCTCAAACGTGGGCTGAATATCTCTCCCACTTACACTAGATAAGAAGGTCTCCCATGAAGAAGGAAGACTGTAAAAAATGTCCTGCACTAAATCATCATCGTCCACTGTCACCCATGTGACCAAAATTTGATCTCTGATCTGGGCTATCCTGGAATAGAAATATGCCATTGATTCACCTTTATCCGTATTCAAATACTTAAGCTTGTGCTTAAGTGTCCTATTCTGACTTGGAGCTTGTTTCTCATACAAATTCACCAAGGTATCCATACAGTCCTTGGCAGTCTTTAATGAAGTCATTGAAGGTATTATATTGTCTCTGACTGAGTCAAAGATGATTCACTTGGCCTTTTCTTGATTCTTCTTGAAGGCCTCTCTTCCTGCATTATTTATGGGTTCCTCCACCACTGTGGTCACATATTGCTCAAGATCATGCTCCTACAAAATATTTGTTATCCGAAGCTTCCACACATTGAAGTTGGTAGCTCCTTCAAGCCTATCCTCGGCCCTGACTGAAATGGAGGATTCCATGGACCTCACACTAGAAACTTAATCAATCTAGCTTGGATCTGTCTGTACCTTCTACTGCACTTCAACACATTTAACACATCCTATTCTTTGATACCATGTTAAATTATGATCTTGATTTCTTATGCAGATTAATTATTTTATTTTCTTCAACACTTTGATTCCATCTTAATACACTTGAACAATACCAAATCATAACTGAATAGCAATAACTATGTATATAAGTAAGCATGCACATCAACAACACATATACCCTGGGGAAACCCTATACAGGGAGAAAAATCCCAACAAATGATATTCCTTTACTGCATTAATAATGTATGATCACTTACAAATATCCACCATGAATTTTTTTCTCTTAAAGAGCTTGCCAAGAAGACTCTTACCTGGCAAAGACCTAAAAGACCTTGCTAAAGTACACCTCTGGTATATTTCCTCTATTGTTGATATACAACAATGATATGTTGCTTTAGTATGCTGCCTCTTTATCACTGAGATACTCCTCTATTGTGTATCCCTTAGTCTGTATAGAAACTGTGTTGAAGAGAGGGGTCGACCTCTACTTATATAGGCTGAAGAGGAGAAGCAGAGAGGCTCAAAATAGTAACTTGTTTGCATGCTTTAATCATAACTGAGCTTCATAATTTAGTTTGAAATAGACGTGAGACTTGTATACTCTATTTCAAAAATAGAACTAGACTTGAGACTTCATTTACAACTCATCATTACACTTTAGTTTGAAAATAGAACTAGACTTGAGACTAGTATACTTTAGTTCAAAAATAGAACTAGACTTCAGACTTCAGTTACAACTCAACATTACACTTTAGTTTGGAAATAGAACTAGACTTAAGACTTTAGTTACAACTCATCATTACACTTTAGTTCTAAAATAGAACTAGACTTAAGACTTCAGTTACAACTTAGCATTACACTTTAGTTCTAAAATAGAACTAGACTTAAGACTTCAGTTACAACACAACATTACACTTTAGTTCCAAAATAGAACTAGACTTGAGGCTTTAGTTACAGCTCGACTCTTTTCAAGGAAATTCAAAATTCTCTTCATGGTGGATAATGTTACACGTGCCAACACACTAGATCAATACATTTATATCATTTGCAATATTAGGAATATCATTTGTTTCTAGATCATAAGAATTTTATATTCAACCTAACTTTTTATAGATGCCTTGAGTTTTTCTCATGGCTCACAAGGCATGACTAGGCTCACATAGGTTGTATGCTCCCCCTGAATTTTTCGTTAGTCTGTCTATGCTAACAAAGGTTGTACGTTCCCCCTAACTTTTGCACTAGATTGTCTATGCTCATAGAGGTTGTACGTTCCCCCTGACTTTTGCATTAGACTCACATAGCATCTCGTTCATCCTGACTTTTGGTTTGACTCACAAAGGTTGTACATTCCCCCTGGCTTTTGTCAATACCTCACAAGACTGGTTGATTCTCCAAATCTCCCTGGCTAGCCGCAGGGTGGCCCATGTGGCCTCTCATTGGATACTGAATGTAGATGCTACCAAATTTAACAATTTAAAGGCTGCCCAAGACAGACAAAAAATCTATGCTGATAAGGGAAGAACTCGAAGGGAATTTAAATTGGGGGACCATGCATTCTTGAAAGTGAAGGCCAACAGAAGTTCCCTAAAGTTGGGAAATTGTTCAAAGTTGGCAGATCCCTATTGTGGACCATTTGAAATCCTAGAGAAGATTAGTCTAGTAGATTATATGATTGCATTTCCCACATCTATGTTTATTCATAATGTATTCCATGTATCATTTATCAAGAAATATATACCTAATTCTAATCATGTTATTGATTGGAATTTGATTCAGGTGGAGCAAGAAGGCGTTTTCCAAGTACATTAGGTACGCATTATGGATGGAAAAATGAAACAACTCCAGAATCAAGCCATAGGGATTGTAAAGGTCCAATGGACCTGATATGGTCCTAAGGATGCTACTTGGGAGCATGAGCATGCAATGTGGGAAGAATACACACATCTTTTTTAGGATTATTGAAAATTTTGTTGTATATGTGTACATAATGCACTGAGGATAGTGCATAAATAAGGGGAGGGGATTGTAATACCCCTAGGCCAAACCCAATTGTAAATGTAAAATGAAAATGTACTTAAGCTGGTGATATGTTTGATATCACTTTTGTATGCACATTTCATGGCATAGTGCATGCATGTACTGTGCAGTAAAATTATGAAGTGTGCACATTCTAGGATACCATGTGCAACAACTTGAGAGTGCACAATTTTGAGGCCAGGGAGCCTTTGTGTATATGTTGTATTTTATAGGTTGGTGAGCCATTTTTGTGATGATTAGGTCGACGAGTAGAGAAGGGGCACACTTCCTGGTGTTGTACATGCATGTGGGGAATGAGAGACTGTAGGATGTTATTTTGAGTTGGCACCTATGATGGAGTCTTTCCTATTATCTGAAATAGTCATCCTAGGTAGGAATCCCTTTTCTCGGGTGGAGTTTATTCCCAGCTCGTAGATGACCCACTACTGAAAGTGATGAGAAGTTTGGTCTAAGGATTGGAGGTTTGTGGAAGGTTTGCATGCAGTTGGTGATATTCTTACCAAGATAATTGTCAATTGTGTGATAAATTACATGCTGCATTATTATTTACGTGTTTATTTTTATGGGTTTATCCTATGTCTGGTTTATAATTGTCTTTAAATTTATGGTATTGCATGTACATGTTGCATGTATATGTTTATTGTTTTTTCAATATGAATTCGTTCATTTACATAATGTATTTGTTTGTTTACATTTATATATAAAGTTTTGCAAGAGTCTTGTGTGTATATGTTTTAATTCCATGCAGTTTGAAAAATTTGTGTGGGCATATCTCAGTTGGATTTTGGGTATGTTACAGTATGTTGAGAAAAGAATGAAAGCATTTTATGGAGTAGCATGGCCCCAACATGGGTGGATGGGAATGTTACATGCACATTGATGGTTGGGAATATATTCAAATAACATTTTTTTGCACCATTCATTCACAGAGTCAAAGTAGAATAGATTGTCACTTTTAGAAAAAACTACAAATAGTTCTTGATCATTTTTGAAGACAAAAGACAGGAGTAAAATAACTAGGTTATTCAGGGACACCTTACCTAAACAAAACCATACAGGCTTTGTCACCTGGAGACCTCTCCTAGGAATTATCTATATGTTCCATGAGAATCATGTGTAATACATGCAAATGGTGCCACATATTTGTTACCCTACATTTCATAGTCCTAGCCACAGCTAAAAAGAAATTAATCAAATATTCTATGTTATTTAATTTAATTAAACACCTATGAGAAATTACATTAATAATTAAATCTGTAGGATCATGTATTGGCCACATGTCTAAATGCTATAACATAGAAATCAATGTAGGCCCAAATGACACATGTGGAGACTAAGTACTATTAGGGAGAATCTTTGTGAAGAAAAGAGCCATATCGCAGTTGTAATGTAGCTAGAGAGGTAATGAGGGGGGTGAAGGGCCCATAATGTTAACAGTGGAGGCCATTCAATGTAAGGTGGACTAGGTCCACTATATTATTAAATAAGGCCCACTATGGTAGTTAGATATATTAGTATGAACATAATAAATGTAAGAGGAGTTACTAGAAGGTTTTACTTCTATAAGGTTCATCTATAATGTTTTTAGGTGGTTGGTAGCACTATATAAAGGGATTGAAACAATGTAATGGGGACACTAAGAGAATTTTTGTATTTGGAGCATGTAGCTCATTAGGAGGTTTCCCCTTCGAAGAGGAAAGTGAACATGAGAAGATCCCTTCCATAATAAGATCCATTGTATGGTGTTGTCCTACCTCAAGGGTTTTCTATAATAAAGTGTGGGATTTCTATATTTCTCCGAATATTTGTGGTGTTTTTGTATTCAAGTATAACAATTAGTATCAGAGAACTTTCTTCGGCCACAAAAAGGGGAATTTGTTTTTTCTATTTTGCAGATTTTTTTGAAGAAGAAAAAGATAGATGTGAAACCCTAGACGATTCCTATAATTTTTTATGCGGAATTTGCATAAACTGGTTTTATATATGATTTCCTCTTAGAAAAAAATTAAAATAAAAAATAAAAAAAATCAAAAAAAGAATCATATGAAGCAGAGTCCAGGAAGTAAATTTATCAACATTTTAAAAATATGTTATTTTTCAAGGTTTTTCCATGGATGGCCATGCGATTTCACCAATTTTTGTAGCAGGTGGGGCTTAATTTGCCTAAAACAATTACAAACTTGAGCTCCTCTCATAATATCACCCAATTTCAAAACACAAATCATCTAAATCAAATATTTGGAAGTAAATATATCGTTGATTTAAAATCAACCATTTTTTTATATTTTTTGTGACAACGGTGGGACTGCAGAGCTTCTAGCTTAGATTTCTACCAGATCAAACCCATTTGATATAGAATTTTAAAAGATTTATTTTGGTATATTATATGTGGTGTTTCTAATGGATATTCAAATCCTCAATGAACTTCAACGACATTTTCAAAATCCCATGCAAACACCAAGACAATATTTCACCTAGAGAAGCAAAAGAGGTATATTCTAAAGGCCATCAATAATGAATAAACTTAAGAAATATATGCTTGGTATGATTATGAGGAAATAAGTGATGATTGGTATATGGGATGACAACCACTTCCATATTTTATTTAATGACTCTACTCCACATTATGTAGATCACATAATGGAGAGCATTCAAGTACCTTCTTTTAATACTATTTTTTTTTATTCTCCAGTACTAGTGTGTTATGCAAATGATATTTTGGATATGTAGGTATATACATATTTCGATCCACATGACCATTTTAAGTTCTTGAGCATTTCTTTTAGGTTCCTATTGAGATCCAATATCTTCAACATGGAGTTCACATGATCACTTGGATATGAGACCTAGTATTATAGTGGTGGTTGGACTACTTCAACATGATGGCTCACATTTATACCGGGGACCCCGATTCTCTAGCCTACTTCAGAACTATGGTCTAGACTTATACATGGGACCCTGGTATATGGTTTTACACCCTCATAACAAGAGTTGATGACAACACTTTCATAAGGGGAATGAAATGTAGTGTAGCTAGAGAGGTAATGGGGGGGATGAAGGGCCCACGATGTTAATAGTGGAGGCCATTGAATGTAAGGTGGACTAGGTCCACCATATTATTAGATAATTCTCACTATGGTAGTTAGATATATTAGTATGAACATAATAAATGTAAGAGCACTTACTAGAAGGTTCTACTTCTAGAAGGTTCCTCCTCTAGAATATTCTTAAGTAGTTGGTAGCACTATATATAGGGGTTCAATCAAGGTAATGGGGACAAGAAGATAAGTTTTGTATTTGGAGCATGTATCTCATTAGGAGGTTTCCCCCTCGAAGAGGAAAGTGAACAAGAGAGGATCCCTTCCATTATAGGATACATTGTATGGTGTTTCCCTACCTCAAGGGTTTTCTATAATAAAGTGTGGGTTTTATATATTTCTCTGAATATTTGTGGCATTTTTGTATTCAAGTATTTGATACTTAACATTAGAAGAACATATTTTTAGCAAGGAGGTCTCTTCCTCTCAAGATGGGTGGGGGATAAAAACTATCGTTTGGCTACAATTCATTCTAGCAGAGTGTTGTATGCCCCTTGTTACGTTGGGTGAAGGAATAGGTACCTGGTTTTTTTTTTATGTTTGGATGAAGCTAACAATAATATGGAAATTTGAATTTATGCTAGGTGATATAAGAGTTTTTCTTAAAGGAACTCTGGCTCAATTGGATAAATGGATGCTTCTATTGGATTTGGATTTTCTACAGGCTTCTTTAAGGGGGTTTATCAGCTTAATGTAAGCAACAAATACCACTAAGTATGCCTATCGATTTGGAAGAGATATCTATAGGTTCAAAGAGGTGCATTTGGGAGACCAATATAAGGAAGTCTCAATGCATTTTCCCATCTATGCTACAAAGGCTATCATTTTTATGGCTAAATTGACTAGGAGAGAAGTTAGGAATACGAGCACTAGTAAAGTCATATACAAAGCATTTAAGCGCTTATTATGGGGAGGATACATAATATTGGCAGAAACATGTGTCATGCAATGGGTAGACAGTGATAGTTGTCACAACAATGACTATAAATTGTTATAAACTTAAATCTCCATCACACAACTGCTCTAAATTGTTGTTATACCATAGCTAAACAAAACATTTCCTTTTTTTCTTTTCATGATGGCTTATTATTTAAATAAAAAACTTCATGAACTTGATTGATATTTGCATTCAAATAAATATTTTCCTTACATTTTTTCATATTAAAGCAAAGCCTATGACTAGACTATGCAATATGCATTTAACATAATGATATTAAATGGACATTTTCCAGGCCCAATGTTGCATGTGAGGAATGGAGATACACTTAGTGTGAAAGTCTATAACAGAGCACAATATCATCCGTTAGTATGGTACTTTTAGTTTTGATTACTCATTACATGAAGTGTGCTAGTTTCGCACAGGGTTGGATAATGGACCTGAATTTATAACACAACAATCCATTCTCCCATAGGGAAGTTATACATATAGATTCACCATCAATGGTCAAGAAGGGACTCTTTGGTGGCATGCACACACTATGCAGCATTGATCATCCACCCAAGGATGGGAACCACGTATCCCTTTAGAGCATCCCATCGCGAGACTCCCATTGTGCTCAGTAAAGCCAACATCCAACCATCTTGATTATTTGTGTTATAAGTTGTGTACAATATGAATAAATATATCATTATTAGATGACTGAGTAGGAAAATAGTGGGATAAAAATACCATAGATTTCATGAATCATACCACACGCTCGGGAGTTGCACCTAATGTATTTGAGTATTTTTCTATTAACAGAAAACCAGGAGATCTATATCCATGTTCAAGACTAGGTATCAACAACATGAGGATCGAAGATTTTCAAGTGTTTTTTTCCATAACATAACATATTTTTTTTCTATGTAATAAAATTTATTTGTGCGCTTAGTTGTTAACCATGTGTCTAAATCATATTGTGTTGAATCTAAATGTGCTAGTAGAACTAATTATATAGCTAAGTATTAGTTTCCATTTTGTTTTGTTTGAAAAGTAAATTCAATATTGAAATCTTTAAATTGCTTTTTATCTTTCTACATACCTACTCACACATACAATGATATTGTCAATATATATTAAATATTATTCTGTTATTCTCTGTAATTTTCTTTTGCAAATATTTATCCCAAGAAACCAACTAAATGCTCCTCAATCCAATTTCTTTCTAGGACCAAAGCTAAACTAGGAGTAAACATTCAGAGTTGGGACAAGGAGAAGAAGAAACCCACATTAATCACATCCCTAATTCATCTTCTTATGTTTTGAATGTGTAGACCAATAAGAGACAACTACCTGGAACAAGGTTGAATATTTCTGTGAGGCCTCTAGCTAGAGTGGTGTACAGCTACAAGCATTCAGAGAAAATGAAAGGTGATCTTTCCTACACACTTACATGGGTGCATTGGCTTGTATGGATTTTTGGCTTCTTGACGTTGTCAACTAGAATCATCTTGTATGGCTTCCTGCACACTTACACGAGTGCATTGGATTGTATTTCTTTCTGGATTCTTGAATTCCTCATCCAGCATGGGATTCTATGGCATCAGCTTCAACTTGTATGGATTTATGGCTTCCTGATGTAATTGTTTGTAGGGTTGAAGATGCAATCATTCATTATATAAACACTAATCCAACATCAAGGAATGAGTGAAAGTTGTGACTTCTTGCTTCTTTTTCATCTACTCAGTCCATTAAAAAAAATACATGAGAAATGAACATAAATACGTGAGAAATGAACATATGTCTAGGAGTGAAGAAAATAAATCAACCTTTGTTATGCAAGTAGTTTTGAGTAGCTAGATAGAAAATCATAAGCATCTATGGAAGGCAGTGAATAAAAAATTGAGAAACCAACTTTTGTTATGCAAGTAATTTTGCATAGCTAGATAGAAAATCATAAGCATCTATGGAAGGCGATGAATATCAAGAGGGCATCTATGGAAGGTGATGAATAATAGAGTGATTGTCATTTTATTTAAGGAACCCACATAGGTAGCACTGAAGACATTAGACATTGCAATAGTTTTCAAGTAAAATGATCAATGTATTTAAAGACCACCTCCTTGAAACAATCATTTGTCGGACGTGATATTATAGTATATTTAAAGAACACTTGACAAATACTTTTAATAAAACTTATTTTATCTAACATTTTCATTGTGTAGAAGAAACTTACATTATCTTACATCGAAAAAATTGCAAACTTACAATATAGTGTAACTTAGGTTATCTCACATCCAAAAAAATTGGAAAATTAGGTTATAATGATAATACATTGGGAAGGGTGAAGCCCGCAATAAGAATTCGAATCTATTCTCCAATGAGATGACGACGAATAGTTGTTTTTATTTATATTAAAAATAAAATTGTGAGTTCTCTATCTCAAACATTAAATATTGGGAAAGAATATAAATTCAATGGGTAAACTAATATGAAGTAAATGATGGATCGATTTCTAGAGTCCCTTCATGCTTAAGTCAGGGATTAATAACATAATAACTATTAGGAATTTACATAAGAATATACTATATCAGAATATCTATTGAAAAAAAATCAAAATACTAACAAACATATGTTGTTTGTTTGGATACCATTCTTTTTACTTTTCTTTCTAAGAAACACTACTTTCATGAAATTGTATTTGGCACCTAGAGACACTAGATGAATCCAACTTACAACAATGAATTATTTAAGATGTAGGATAAAATATTTAGTTTTAGTTGTGTAGATTTCCCTCTTCTCATCTATTGCAAGGAAGTAACAGCATTCCGTGTCTTACTACAATGTGACCATAAATGATGTTGTTGTGTTGACAATGGCCTTGATGTTCAGGCATTGGTACGTTCAAAAAAACATACAAGACAATCCCTTGCTTATGCAAATACTCCAACATCAATACCACTTCGGCATGTAAAACCATTCGAATATCACATATATATTTACCCTGATAGGTGTACACCTGTTTGAAAATTCCATATTAAATAGATTTTTAATATTTGATGGTCTTTCTATGGAAAATATTAAATAAAAATGGAATATTGTTCATCGTGCTTATAAATGAAGGGTTTATAGTTAGGGAAATAAATTCCTTACATGTCAAAAGTTGGTCGTTAGTGATTACTGAGCATCATTAAAATTAATTAGGATAATTACACTTCCTCCTTATTCCACGTTTAATATAACCTGCCAACATAAACCCAACACACTTATTTCTTCTAAGAATGGCAGGTGTCATTTTGCAGGATGGAGTTTCATTTTTACTACTGTGTGTGTTTTTTTACTTAATTGAGTTCTTTAGTGTCAGTTTTCCATTTGGTTATTGAATAGGGTTTTTACTTCCCATCATCATATCTCTAATACAATGGTGGTTAAAATGACATGGAAATTTATGTATGACTCCACTCACATGCCATTTCAAATTGGCGATGGTTCGAATCTTCTAGCCCCACATGATGTATATATTGCAAGGAGAGGGGTTCATGACAATGGGATGGAGAAATCTCTTTTTATCAATTATATTCTTGGTAATGGTATTTTCTTGTGTCTAGACCCACTTTCCATTATGATCCATTTACAATTTATGATATCTTGACTTGTTTGATCATGCAGTCACATTGTTGGTTGGACATCTCTAGGGTTCTATTCTTGGAGGAGTCTTGAGTTTGGTCTGTGTTTGCAATGGTATACTCAACTTTCTAACAACATTGTTGCTTAGATTTTACAGATCAATACCTAGATGAATAGCCTAGATTTCTCAAATCAAGACCTTAGGACTTGGATTAATAGCTCATATTTATAGCCAATTGAGCCATAGTATCCAGGTATAATGCAGATTTAATGCAGGTAATATCTGAGTATAAATATCAACTAGAAATCCATACAAATAGGAAGAAGTAATTTGTTTAACAATAACTATAACCTAATTGATTTTGCAAGAAATGTATAGTTTCATGTTATTGAAACTCTAGTTGTTCTCATCTTCTAACTAATTATTGATCCATGTGGAGCCTTAATACATAGTCAAAATTACTATGTTAGATAAAAACTCTATTATACCAAAAGTTGTTGTTATAGTTGTTTCTTCTTATACATAGGTATGATGGGTTGACAAATGTAATTGATGTGAGGCATCATATGCCTTTGTAAAGACTGGAATGCATGGCAATGTTGTAAAGACATTGTTGTGTACATTGATTGTTGTGGATATAAGATAATAATCTTGGGTATGTGTTATGTTATTTTCATGTGTTTGTGTGGGAGGGTCCGGGGGGGGAGGTCGATATTTGTTTTTTGGGCGGTTTTTGCTATTTTAGCGAATTTTTCTATTTTTATTGGTTTTCTACATTAATCATGGATTGATGGATTAGGGTTTTGGTAGCTACAAAATACCTAAAGTATTGTATATATTGTACTGTGAATGGTGAAATTAATACAATGAAGAGTTGAAAGGTGCGACACCAAGGAAGTCTGGTTTTCTCCCGGTTAAGGGTTTCCAACGTAAATTTCTGTGTACTGTGTGTATGAGTCATTGATTAATTTATGTTTTTCTTAAGAATATGTATGCATTTATTTACTTCACAGGTTTAAAACTTACATGTGGTATTAGAGCTCATTTTTGGCTTCAGGGGGACACCTTTGTTGCTGAGGGTTTGCCTCGGTCTTGATAGATCAAGTTTATATTGGGTCTATGATAAACCTGGGTTCAGTGGGAGATTTTGTAGTGGTGATTTGAGTGTAGAAAGAGAAACGGTGAGCTCTTCTAGAATCGATATAAAGAAGTTCAAGGGTAAGAACTTTGATAGAGATAGAGAAGTTCAAGGGTAAAAAAATTGAGCTATGGAAGTTCAATATGGAGGACCTTCTTGTAGATAAAGGACAATGGATCATTGTGAATCCTGGTACACAACCTACTAGTACATAGTCTACTGGCACGCATTCTACCGGTACACAACCTACTAGTACACAAACTACTATTACACAACCTATTGGTAGGTCGAAGGATGATTGGGAGAAGTTGGATAGAAGTGAAAGGCATATTATTCGACTCTGCCTAGAAGATTCAGTGTTGTTGAATGTCTCGGGAGAATATAAAACCAAGGAACTATGGGATAAGTTAGGGAATTTGTATCAATCAAAGTCCCTAGTAAAAAAAATGTTTCTTCAAAAGAAGTTGTATCATCTTAGGATGGAAGATGGAGATTCTATCATAGAACCTCTAAATTCCTTTAATACTCTGGTAAGTCAACTTGTCTCTGTTAATATTATGATTGCAGAAGAAGATAATTGTATTACTTTGTTATGTTCTTTTCCAGACTCTTGGGATAATCTAGTTGTAGCAATTGGTAGTACCACTCAATCTACTTTGAAGTATGAAGATGTAGCTACATCCTTGTTATCTGAAGAGATGATGCAGGAAAACATGGATGGTTAGAGAACATATTCTTTATTTGTAAGAGGTCATACCCAAGACAGGAATCCTGGTAAGTATTCGGGGGGAGATCTAAATATACAGGTAGATCTAAGTCTCCAGGAAAATTTTTGAGAAAATGTTGGAAGTGTGGTAAAACAGGGCATTACAAGAAAGATTGCAAGTCTAAGAAGGTTTATAAACCAAAGGGATTTGATAATACCTCTTCCACAGAGGAAAAAACCTCCATTGAAGAAGAAGGTGATGATTAATTGGAATCTACAGGTACACATACATACCGTGTTGTATGGTTGATTGACTTAGGTGTGTCATATCATATGAATCCTCACAGAGAGTGGTTCTGTGAATATGAAAAATATGATGAAGGTGATGTATTTCTAGGAGATGACTTGACAACCAAAATCATGGGACATGGAAGGGTTAAGTTGTTACTAAAAGATGGAAGGATTAGAACTCTCCCTAGGGTTCTACACATTCCAAAACTAGCCATGATCCTAATATCTATAAGAAAGTTGGATGATGCAGGTGTGGATATTGTATTGGGAAAGGGCACTTGAAATATGGTACGAGGAGAAATGGTGTTGATGATGGAAGTTCAGTGTGGAACTCTATACAAGTTGTTGGGAAGCACTTATACTAATGGGTGTAATAGTTTTGTTGTCCGTGAGAAGATACAAAAGAATACAAGACCAATATGTCCCTCAAAAGAAGACCATGTGTTATCAAAGACTGGGGCATATTGGATAAAAGGGCCTTCCAATACTACACGGTAAAGGTATGGTTGAAGGTATGTCTAATTGCACTCTGGATTTTAATTTCTGTGAACATTTCATATATGGTAAACATAATCGATTAAGATTTCCATCTGGTGCTACAAGAGAAAATGGGATCTTAGATTTTATACACAGTTATGTGTTTGGACCTGTGCATGTTCCATCACTAGGTAAATCTTTGTATTATGTTTCATTCATAGATGATTTCTCAAGGAATAGATGGATTTATTTTCTTAGAAATAAATTTGAGGTATTTGATAAATTTAAAGAGTTTAAGGCTCTTGTATAAAATGAGACAAAGAATATGTAATATTCCCAAGCCAATTTTTTTTCTCTTGGAACACTAACTATCCACTGATTTCACTGTTTGTTTGTGTTTGTTTGTTGTTTGGCCTCTCAATTTTGGGCCTTAGGGTTGTATTCAATTTATAAATCACAGATCTACAGATATACTCAATGAAATACAAGATATAACCATAAAAAATATATGAAACCCAAAAAGCATAGATCTGACCTTTATTATTATGAAAAGAAAGAACTTGATACAAAGTGGATGCAGATCTGGAATAACATCAGATGGCTCCAAGAGATAATATATGAGATGCTACAAAATGCTCCCGATAAGACAAAACAACCTCCAAAGGTTGAACATACAATGAATACCAATACAAGAGAGATATGGGTCGTATGAAGTGCCAAACCTCAATATGGATGGTGCTACACCCTATTGGAACATTGAAGACCCTCAATAATTCATCCCTATTGTCAAAGACCTCCAAATACCCCGCATAAGATTGGGATGAGCGAAATCCCCTCCTGAAATCTCAGACTGAAATACCAAGGGAATCTCTTCCAAATGTTGAATCCTACAGTGGAGATGAACCCTTCTGGAACTGTCAAACCCTACGATTTTGTCCCTTCCTTCAATAAATGGTGCGCCCCCCTTGTTGGACACCCCCAATGGTGTGCCCTCTCTCTTCCTGTACCTATAACTAATGTAAAACTCTCCTGCAACTAAGTAGATATGAACTAGAATGGTGAGGGGGAGTATTACATCCCCAAGACCAATATTGGGACAAGCTAGGTGGAATCTTTCACCACCGAATCATCCACTAGGGTTTGTTAAGTCAAAACCCTGAAAACCCCCAAGGTATGGGCTCACTAGCTAGAAGCCAGATATCAAAATATAATCATACATGAATGAGAGAATAGAGGCCCTTACATCTCCTTTATACTTCCTTCTCACCTTGTCCCTCCAAAGTGACTTCCATTTTATTAATTATTAATTATTAATTGATTAATTAAATCACTTTAATTAATTAATTAGCCTTTTACCTTTGAAAAACACCTTATCTCTCCCTATGGATTCCCTGGCCACTGAAAGTCACTTCTCATCATCCTATCCTGTAGTGTTGTTCCTCCTGATTCTAATGAGATATTACACTGAGAGGTTCCTCCAAGTATTGTGCCCAAAATGACCTCTTTAGTGAATTTAATTAACCTATAGCTCAAAATACTCAAAATCATGGAAATCGTCAGAATGCAATGGAACCAAATCCAATCTATGCGGAATGGTTCATAATGATGAAATAGGATGAGCGATGCAACTGAACCCCAGAATATCCTTCAATAGTCACTGTACTCGCTCTAACATCCATCTGGATGCGCTGGTCATCATAACACCCTAAAATGTGATGATGTCCCAAAGTGGGGACATTACACTCCTCCCTGCTAGAATATTGCTTGTCCTCAAGCAATAAACAGGTCTATCCAAGTATAATACCAAGATCCCATGTCCACCTATAGGACACACAGTAGAACCCATCCAAAGATGAACAATCATACACTCCACCCCCTGGATCCCATATCAGGAAGTGAACTGCAATATCTTGTGAAACATAGTCCTAATATATATCAACTCCTACACATGACACATGGCCTCATCCTGGAATGAGTCCATCCTCCAAGTCCCTACCACGATCAACAAGACCTCCATCAACTGTACATGTTGATGCCAGGATGAAGTACTACAATACCTCCGTGAGACGCCCTCAAGAGATGTGCTCTCCTCAACATTGAAGCTCAATGGAAAGTCAAAACAACTTTCCCCTACAAAGGTCCACTCGCCCCTGTCAGTCAGTGAAATTATCAACCCTGCAATCCCTTGATCCCATGCTAGTCTCTGTCAAATATCACCATGTTGGCACTGTACTATGATGACCATGCCTGACTACTCCCTATATATATACTGGATCCTCAACCTGAAGTACTTGTGGAAATTGGACCTGTGATCTAGAAGATGCAAATGTAAAAACATCTCTTTGGAAGTAGTACTTGCCCAACCATCTCCATGTCCAATCATGATGATCAAGAGAGAAACATTGCCTCACTCCATAGGACAAGTCCCTACATGCCCACTCCAAACCAACCCATGGTGGAGTATGTGTCTCTCTGGCACAACCTGGCTCATCATGTAGTGAAACATCCTACTAACCAAATGAACTCTCGGATCCCATGAAAAACTTGGAATTTTATCACTTCCAATCTCCTCTAACTGCTTTTGTGTGAGACTGATCACTGCGAGAAGCCCTCTATGCTCATTTTCTATCACCTAGCCTATGATCCTCACAATCACGCACCAAGTCTCAATTGGTTTCCTATGACGATCCACCTCTATCTAGATGGATTTCATAAAAACACTCATGTCATGTGGTCTCGACCTAGCCACTCCCCATGTCCTCAACCACGGTCTATCTCTCCTCATGTTGTTGTATATGATAAACGTGTCAGGAAAGGATAACAGAAACATTTGCAGCCAACTATAGGACTGGAAGATATCACATGCTTTGGTCAACGCCAAGGATTCGACCAGAAGCTCGTCCATTAGTATCCATGATAAATAATCGCTTGTAGTCATCACCAAATCCCAACCATCTAGTACAACCGAAAGTAAATACTCCAAATTTTGGTCAACCAACCTCCATCCCTCATCTCCCATGCAATTGTTGATACGGTGAGGGTTCTCTCTCATAACTATGTGCTACTGCAAAGGAGTGAAATCTGCATGCTCCCATAAGTGTGTCTCCTCCCTACAAGGCAATACACCCCTTTGAATCCCACCATACATCTCAACATGTCTCTGTGAGCTATCACTCACCACTTTATGCTCTGGCATACTCATGTCATCTCTTGTATACTCATGTTTCATCGTAGATCCTAGGTGTACTACTGGATCAACCTTTACATAAGGGTCAACAACTCTCGGAACACAAATGGAGGTATCCTCAAAACTATCCCTGGCTCTAGAGTCCCTATGCATATGTGAGTGCTCAACTATCTCAAAGATCCTCGTAGAGGGTAGCTCATGCGCCTCCCGATCATAGCTCCCCATACTCATCAGTGATCATGGATAATCCTCATTCTCCTCCATCAACTGGTGCTCCTCTACTAGACCACCATCATCCACTGGCAATGTGATTGACTGACATATCTGAGTAAGCACTACGATAGATGAAGTGGATCTCTAACAAATCTCCTGAGGAAGCTCCTCTGATCTGGACTCTCATTCTTGAAGGGTTTTCTGTGTGCCTCTCAAGAATCCTCGAGTGATCTGCAACTTTTGAGTAAGTTTGTCCACCTCCAACTCCTGCTCCCTTAGAGCCTCATGATACATCTCGCCAATCCTCAATAGGTAGTCCCTGTCAGTCAACAAATGTTGGTAGTTGATCCTCATCACAAATACTCTCTCCCTAAGAGTATGAAATCCACTCAAGGAAAATCCCCCATCTGAACTACCATGTGCTACTATGCCCTCCAACAGTAATCTGCCATCAATGCATGCATGTCATCACTACTCCCGTTGGCTACCATGATCATATCCTCACTGACTCTCAACTATCCTATCAAGTAGTGTGACTCCTTATCAAAGTCATGTTGAGGTGCCACGTCATATCCCTCACTGCTAGTGCCAACACTAGAATCCCCAACAACACTCTCTACAGAATATAAAGTGTTGAACTGCCCACTGTCTATTGTGATACTGGGTCCTCCTATATGCGACTATATATGATCATCAACTGTGAGCTCCCTAAGAATCACATTGTAACGGGTATGATAAGTTGTATCCTTATGTGCACTCACCCTGCTACTATCATCTACGCCTGGATCCCATATAGATGTGTTCAGACACGTGCTATGGTCATCCTGACCAATAAGGGGTACACCCTCATCGTGGAAGGAGGGTCCTGGAAGTAAGTGTCCCATCCAACTGTTAGTCTCTTTCACCTGCTCAACTAATGGAATCTCCAAAATAGGTGACTCAATATCCACATGCTGGTAAGTATGCATAAGGTCCCCTATATCCAATTCATGTCTCTCCTTCTGGGTCTATGGGTCCACATGTCCATGGTGTGCATCCCTCACACAAGGCTCCTCCATGATATCTAACATGCCATTGATATCCTCATGTGACATGGCTATCATAAGTGTCTAAAAGGATGACAAATGTTTCACAATCATCATAGGAAGCTCGTCATTTGTAGGTGCTAACACGTGTGAGTTCTTACTATTGTCACCACTCTACTGAGGTGTAAGGTCATCAATAGTATGTGATATAACTATTGAATCATAGGTGTTATCATCCTGTCCATCCCACTGCTCCTCCAATGTGCAAGGGTCACTATCCTCCTCAAGTGTGTAAGAATCACTAGCCTCTATGCAAGAGTCATTGAAATCATCAGACTGCTCCAAATAAGCATATATCTCTTGCTTTGTATCCTCACAGACCTTATCATCACTTTCATAGTGTACCTCAATAATGTGTTTCTTACCTCTACCCCTACATCTATGATCTGGTTCCCAAGGCACTTTGCAATTGTAGCAATGTTGACAGCTCCTAATGGGTGTGGGGTTACTCTGTTCTTCCTTCCATCTAGCTGCCATAGCTCTCTTTTCCTCTGTTATGTTGACCCAATGTGTAATCTCATCTTGGCTCCACCAAGGATTGTTTATGGCTACCCACCGTTGGAAATTTATATCATCCCTAAGTCTCTCACTACGGGCGTAGTATTCCCGTTCACAACATACAACCTCTTTAGAAAAATCTATAGACCCCATCTTTTTGTATGCAATATCCCTCAAGCTAGTAGGAATCTAAGCTATGATACCATTGTAATGTTCCCAAGCCAATTTTTTTCACTTGGAACACTAACTATCCATTGATTTAATTATTTGTTTGTGTGTGTTTGCAGGTTGGCCTCTCAAGTTTCAGCCTTAGGGTTGTATTTAGTTTATTAAGCATAGATCTACAGATATACTCAATGAAATACAAGATCTAACCATACACAAGATATGAAACCCCAAAAGCATAGATCTGACCTTTATTATTATGAAAAGAAAGAACTTGATACAAAGTTGATACAGATCTGGAATAACATCATATGGCTCCAAGAGATAATATATGAGCTACTACAAAATTCTCCCGATAGGAAAAAACAAGCCTCAAAAGGCTTAACATACAATGAATACCAATACAAGAGAGATTTGGGCCGTATGAAGTGCCAAAACTCAGCTGGATGGTTCTACGCCCTGTTGGTACACTAAAGACCCTCAATAATTTGGCCTTACTTTCAAAGACCTCCAAATACCCTGTAGAAGATGTCGAATTGTAGATCAAGATGAAGCATCACTCAAGCGTCATTGCTTCAATATTCCATTCCCAGGGAAGTTCATCACCAACATCTGAAGGATAGGTGGACGTAGGCATGTAATATTATGTGTCTTGGTAACGCAGCCTCCTAAATCCACCTTCACCCTCTGCATCGAAATTTGAATCTTAGTGACAACCACTCTCTCTTTCATTGTCATCCCTTTCCCTAAATTGATTGTCTACACACGCATTTGAAAGTAACTTCAAGATTTAACCATACATAAATTTAAATACAACAAAAATAAAAAAAATCAAAGAAAATTACCAAAAATACTCTCTTGTCCAGAGGTATTCCCTACATTCTCAGGTGTAGGAGTATCGATGTGCAACCTATCTACGAAGGCTGCATCCATAACACTAGCTTGAGAAGGTACTGCACTTGATCTATTCACATACTCGTTTGAAAATATCCTTTGACGAGATTGTTGTTGCTCACTCAGAGTCTCAGTCGAAGAAGGAGTTCTTGTTTTTCCTCCTTGGGAAAACCTAGAGCATTTGCAAGAAATGTTTGGAGAATCCCATGTCGACATCTCTCCTCAATATCTATCCACAATGCAGAGTTTATCAATAAAAATGTAGAGATGTACACAAGTTCAAGCAATTAAAAACACAATGATAAATTGAAGTTTTAATCGATCAAGCCACATAGGTACTTGCTCATTAGTGTTGGAGAAATTTCTATTTTTGACACATTAGTTTAGTGGGAGTTAACTGACTAGTTCTATTTAGACTTTCTATTTTTACCATCACTATTATGCATGCATGCATTCCTAAAGAAATTTAACTGCTTGATTGATTTTATTAATTATGGAATGATTTTCCCTATATATGAGTGTATTCCACTCATTCATAATATCATATTGATCATGATCTATGTATCAATCATCAACTCATTGGAGTAGTGTGAATATATTTTCTCATTCTTCCATATTGAATCTCTCTTCCTTTCTTGATAAGATTTGTTTGTACTTTCTTTAGCTATATCCCATGTGCAGGTTTTCATGAAACATTGACATGGTATCAGAGCTATGCTGCTTGGAGCAAGCTAGACAAGCCAAAAAATAAGAAAAATCGGGGTTTCAGTGAGCTAAATCCGTGGTCGTAACTTGCAGAAATTATTCCTCCCAAAGTATTATGTTTTGGAGGAAACCGCTCATGTTGAGAGTAAATTGACCCATTTTGGAAGTGGGTTTTCAACCGTTGGGCGAGATTCTTTACCATTTGCTCAGAAAGTGAGCCACAAGATAGCCTCCTGAAACTGATACGAATCTATGGTCGTACCTTTCCACATTCATTGCTCCCAAAATATTACATTTTGGAGGAAACCGTTTGCGAGGAAAGTAAATCGGCCCATTTTGGAAGTGGGTTTTCTACCGTTTGGTGAGAGTCCTCACCGTTTTCTCAGAAAGTAAGTCTCAAGATCATCTCCTAAAACTGATATGGATTCTTAATTTCTTAATTTTTCACTTGCATATTGAGAGTACATTTTTAGGGGTTCTTGGAGTCAATGGGGGAGATGGATATGACAACTATTATACAGCCAAACTTGGTGGTAATCCTCACACCATACAATTATTTTGATTGGAAGCCCAAGGCAGAATTCCAACTCAGAAGGAAAGGATTGTATAATTTGACGATGGCGACAAAAATAGAACCTACATCAGGGATTGAGAAGATGAGATGGGTGGACCGTAGGGATGAGGCCACATGACTACTTCTTGAGTTAATCTCCACTGATTTGTGGTTTCATGTTTCCTCATGCAAGATTCCAAATGAGATCTGGACCACCTTGGAAGGACTCTTTGGAAATCAGGATGAGATGCAAGGTCATATGCTTGAGGTAGAGTTGAATACCTTAGACCCTAAAAGTTTTGATAATATACAAGATTTTTTTACTAAATTTAAATCTTTGCTACTAAGCTTGGGTGAATGTGGTATTGAAAAGTCTACACAAGAGAAACAACTTATTCTAACAATCTTGGCCAAGCTAGGACCATAATACACTGTATATGTCTCCAATTTCCATTCTGGCAAATGTCTTTTTGGAACAAATTGAAAAATGCCTACGTTGGCTCAGTTCATTGAGTCTCTTACACAAGAGCAGACAAAAATCATACATATGGGCCTCATGAAAGATCCCAAAGCACATGCACTCACCATGCAGGATGGAAAAGGGTCATTCAAACAGACTAGGAAGGAGGGATATTCCAAATCCTTTAATGATTCTTCAGGTTCCAAAGACTCTTCATATTCCAAGAAGAAGAAGAAGGGAAAGCAGTGCACTTACTGCAATAAACCGAAACATGAAGAATCCACATGCATGAAGAAATAGATCGATCTTATGGCACATGCACTTCAACAGAACAACCTTGGAAGCTTCATTCCAGAGGGAGTCAAGAAGCAGAAGGAAGAAGATCCTGCTCCTAAGAAAGGTAATCATCATGCTTTTGTTGCAATTAATTCCTCATTTGATTCATGGATTATAGATTCTAGTGCAACCCATCATATGGTAGTGAAAGAGAAAGTTTTCTCTTCCTTGAGTCCATGCTCAAGACCCCCTAATCTCATGGGGGATGATACTCCAGTAGAAATAGCAGAAGAAGGGTGAGTGGAACTCCACAATGGCAATTTTGAGAATGTTTAACATGTTCCAAAGATTTCTATGAAACTGCTCTCAGTTTATTAGATCACTCAAAAAGGAAAAAAGGTTGAATTTACATTAGATTCAGTTGTAGTAATTGACATGCATGACAATTCCATTACTGCAATTGGTGAGGTGGATCACAAGTCAAGGTTGTATAAATTCACTAAGTTTTCTGACGATGACTCCTCTATTTTACTTACATGTAAGGAGAGTACTTTGCATGCACCTCCACTGAAACATGCATATACACTTGCTCTTCCATTAGTTTCAGACATTGGAGATGATTCCATACACTCTGATTCTGTACATGGAAATAAGCACGTAGTACATCCAGATAAGAAGCCAGCACCGAAGCTTCAGTAGATACCCAAGAAGGCACACACCACACTTCAGGTAGCAGGCAACCTTGGAATCCATTAGATTCGAGGAGGACTCGATCTCAACATGATGAGCCTTCTCATGTATTTTTAGCTTCAGAGCCTGTGATGCCCATGCATTTCTATATGGTTCAATCTGTTGATCCACAGAACTACAATAGGGTTGTGGGTAATTCATTATGGCAAGAAGCCATGCAGAAGGAGTATGAATCACTCCTACAGAACCAGACTTGGAATCTGGTTCCACATCCACCATAAAGGAATATTTTCAGATGCAGATGGGTCCACAGGATCAAGAAGTATAAGGTCCGACAGGTTTCCATAGGACTTCATCAGATCCATAAATATTTCTACATCTTCATGAAGATTTTCAATGAGTAGAAGTTTCAAACTTTGTGGGATCGTCTTGCAGTGAAGAACACAGTTGCCTAGCAGCTACCATTTTCTTCTTTTGATACATTATATTTTGAGGGGGGGTTTTGTTCCCACATGGTTTTCCCTCCTTCCTCACTTTTATTCAGTGTTCATTAGTTGCATTGTACATGAGTACCTAAAATGGCCTAGTAGTCGGGACTCATTTTTTACTCCATAGTGATGTTCAGGGGGGGTGTTGGAGAAATTTCTATTTTTGACACACTAGTTCAGTGGGAGTTAACTGATTAGTTCTATTTAGACTTTCTATTTTTACCATCACTATTATGCATGTATGCATTCCTAAGGAAAATTAACTACTTGATTGCTTTTCTTAATTATGGAATGTTTTTCCCTATATATGAGTGTATTCCACTCATTCATTGTATCATAATGATCGTGATCTATGTATCAATCATCAGCTCATTGGATTAGTGTGAATATATTTTCTCATTCTTCCATATTGAATCTCTCTTCCTTTCTTGATAAGCTTTGTTTGTACTTTCTTTAGCTAGATCTCCTGTGGAGGTTTTCATGAAACACCGACAATTAGAAGGCGCAAAGACTAGACATTCAACCATGAATCAATCAACTCAAAGATAAGTAAGGGGTCCATAGACAACATGGAAAATTCATATCCTTCACTTATCATCCATGCATAGAAAAGAAGGGCATTTGAATCTATAGGTCTTTAAACAATGAAGTTACGATCGTCAATTTGACTCCTGACCGACTGCTCAGGCAAGGACTGATGGCTAAAGGGATAAGGGACAGGAGATAAAATCACAATCTTTTCACAATAATCAACAAAACCCACACAAAGAAGTCATTGAAATCAGAATTTGGGTTCGCCAAGGGAAATCAATTCAGAAAAAACACCTAAAGTTACATAAAGGGACCTAATTGTACTATAAATTAAGGGATTTCTACATTGAGTGGATAACTACTGAAAAGTAACTCAATAGCATGTGCATAATCTTTGAACATGGTTCAATCCACTAAGACCACATATATATTCCTTATAACATTTCTTTAAGATTCATTAAAAGTTCCCTATGGTTGGATCCACTAAAACAATGTATTATAACATTTCTTTAATATCCCTTAAAAATTCCCTATGGTTGGATCCACAATGACCACATATAATGCAATGCATTAGAATCCCCAAAACAAAGAGTTTAATCTTCATAACCTCACACACCCACTAATAACATAAGAAATCTTTAGTAAGTGGTGCACAACAACTTGTTATGCCTTTAATCTTGGCACATAAGAACTCTTGCTTTACTAAGTGGTGCACTCTTATCTGATCACAGATTGGATAATGCTATATTATATAACATATGAACTATGAAAATGTTATATTATATATAGTTGTATCACTTGAAAGATTTAAGGACAAACTGTTGGATAGTTGTGGATATGGTTGAACTAAATACATAACTGTGAAATACTTTATGGTCACCTCAAGTTACATAAAGGGACCTAATTGTACTATAAACTAAGGGATTTCTACAGTGAGTGGATAACTACCCAAAATTAACTCAATAGCATGTGCATATTCTTTGAACATGGTTCAATCCACTAAGACCACATATATATTCCTTATAACATTTCTTTAAGATTCATTAAAATTTCCCTATCCACTAAGACCACATATATATTGCTTATAACATTTCTTTAAGATTCATTAAAAGTTCCCTATGGTTAGATCCACTAAAAAAATGTATTAAAACATTTCTTTAAGATCCCTTAAAAATTCCCTATGGTTGGATCCACAAAGGCCACATATAATGCAATGCATTAGAATTTCCAAAACAAAGAGTTTAATCTTCATAACCTCACACACCCACTAATAACATAAGAAATCTTTAGTAAGTGGTGCACAACAACTTGTTATGCCTTTAATCTTGGCACATAAGAAATCTT
>JZKD02S1026733.1:37294-48476 GCA_000966675.3 Picea glauca
TATATAGTTGGATCACTTGAGAGATTTAAGGACAAATTGTTGGATAGTTGTGGATATGGTTGAACTAAATACATAACTGTGAAATACTTTATGGTCACCTAAAGTTACATAAAGGGACCTAAATGTACTATAAACTAAGGGATTTCTACATTGAGTGGATAACTACCCAAAATTAACTCAATAGCATGTGCATATTCTTTGAACATGGTTCAATCCACGAAGACCACATATATATTCCTTATAACGTTTCTTTAAGATTCCTTATAAGTTCCCTCTGGTTGGATCCACTAAAAAAAATGTATTAGAAAATTTCTTTAAGATTCCTTAAAAGTTCACTATGGTTGGATCCACTAAGACCAGATATAATTCAATGCATTAAAATCCCCAAAACAAATAGTTTATATTCATAACCTCACACACCCACTAATAACATAAGAAATTTTTAGTTAGTGGTGCACAACAACTTGTTATGCCTTTAATCTTGGCACATAAGAAATCTTGCTTTACTAAGTGGTGCACTCTTATCTGATCATAGATTGGATAATGTTATATTATATAACCTATGAACTGTGCAAATCTTATATTATATATAGTTGGATCACCTGAGAGATTTAAGGACAAATTGTTGGATAGTTGTGGATGTGGTTGAACTAAATACATAACTGTGAAATACTTTATCGTCACTTAAAGTTACATAAAGGGACCTAAATTTACTATAAACTAAGGGATTTCTACATTGAGTGGATAACTACCCAAAATTAACTCAATAGCATGTGCATATTCTTTGAACATGGTTCAATCCAAGAAGACCACATATGTATTCCTTGTAACATTTCTTTAAGATTCCTTATAAGTTCCCTATGGTTGGATACACTAAAAAAAAAGTATTAGAAAATTTCTTTAAGATTCCTTAAAAGTTTCCTATGGTTGGATCCACTAAGACCACATATAATGCAATGCATTAAAATCCCCAAAACAAAAATTTTATGTTTATAACCTCGCACACCCACTAATAACATCAACATGGGATGGATATGAGGGTTGTTAGTATTCCTAATATAAATTTCAAAGAGGTGATGCAAACATAATATTTGTGAGGCTTGGTTGGAGTTAGAAATCTAGATAAAATATAGTCATATAAGGTGGAAATTCACGTTGATTGAGAGTAATCATGACAATAATTTCAAATGTAAGTGCATCATAACCTATTGTAAACATAGTAATGTGTGTTTTAATGGGATATATATTAAAAAGAAGATGATTTTGAGTGATTCTTAATTGTCACAAAATTTATGGTGGTGATGAAGCCTATTTCTACAAATAGTAATGTGAGTTTTAATGATGTATATATTTCGAAGAAGATGCATTTGAGTGATTCTTAATTGTCACAAATTTAATGGTTCTAAAGGGTAAAATCTATAGATATCCACACTCCCCTTGCGTTGTGGGAGGGTCATGCTATCCACACTCCCCTAGATGTGTGATGACTAATACTATTTGTCTACTAGAGATATTAGGTCGAAAGGTTTGAAGATTTCACATTTGGATTATATCTAGAGTTAGTTGAATATAGTCAAAAGTCCAACATATTTCAACAAAGGAAGGGATGGGAGATGCGATATGGAATTAAGGGTTTAAAGGGAGCCCGATGATTCTAAGTCAATTGAGGATCACATTTGGGATTCGATATGTCATTCCTTGTTTCCTCACATAGTTCCTACCATGTTTAAATTATAATAATTCAATTTTGAAGATGGATGAATGTTGAGTTAATATTATTTCTTTAATGAGGATTATTTGAAGTTTGATTTACTTTATTTATTTATATGCATGATTAGTTGTTAACATTTTAAAAATTAAATTAGCAATATCGCTTGTTATTATTGTCTACATGTGGGATATGTGTGTGCTAGCTATGCCGAAATATCCAACACACATACAATATTATGGTTCAATAAACACATTAGTTACTAATGTCTAGGTTATTAATGAATTAATTAATAAGTTGTCAGTTTGAAGTTATATCATATGAATATAAATATCATCAATAAGATAATAATTAGTTCCCATCTTTAAATATTATATGAAGTTATAATAAATGAGGATAATAATCAGTGCCCATCTAAGACTCTTTTATTTCTATATTAGACTTTATTATCCAAAATGAATTATTCGTTATAATTATTCCTTTATTCAAAGGGTCACTACAATTGGAAAAGACCACCAAAGTGGGAGACTGATTCCTTTTTAGGAGTTTACAATGATAAGAGTCTATGGTTTGGAAGAGAAGCCATATCAAAAGTGATTGTTGAATTTTGTAGAGAAGTTATATCAAGAGATTGAAAAAAGTGAAATTCATTCAGTTACTGACTAAAAATCCAAGCATATTAAATTAAATATTGATCAGATGAATTTCAAGGAAAAATCAAATCTACACAAGTAGGCGCAAAGACTAAAAAATCATCCATGAATCAATCAATTTAGAGATAAATAAGGGATAGATGGCAGAGAAAATTCTTATCCTTCACTCATCATCCATGCATAGAAAAGCAGGGAATTTGAATCTATAGGTCTTTAAACAACGAAGTGACGACCATCGATTCGGCTCCTGGACGACTACTCAGGCACATACTAATGACTAAAGGGATAAGGGAATAAAGATAAAAAAACAAAATATTTTCAGAATAATCAATACAACCCACACAAAGAAGTCATTGAAATCATAAGTTTGGTTCGCCGAGGGACTTTCATTCAACTCAGAGGTTTTTCATTCACAATGCACAATATATTAATAAAAATGCAGAGATGTACCCAAGTTCAAGAAATTAAAAACACAGAGATAAATCGAAGTTTTAATCAATCAAGTCGCAGAGGTACTTCTCATAAGAAGGCGCAAAGACTAGACATTAAGCCATGAATCAATCAACTCAAAGATAAGTAAGGGGTCCATAGACAACATGGAAAATTATTATCCTTCACTCATCATCCATGCACAAAAAATCATGTCATTTGAATCTATAGGTCTTTAAACACCGAAGTGACGGTCGTCGATTCGACTCCTGGCCGACTGCTCAGGCACAGACTGATGACTAAAGGGATAAGGGACAGAAGATAAAACCACAATCTTTTCATAATAATCAATAAAACCCACACATAGAAGTCATTTAAACAAGAAGTTGGGTTCTCCAAGGGAAATCAATTCAAAATAACAGCGATGGGATGGTAGATGCGAGATGGAATTAAGGGTTTAAAAGAACCTGGGTGATTCCAAGTCAATTGAGGATCACATTTGGGATTCAATATGTGATTCCTTGTTTCCTCACATAGTTCCTACCATGTTTAAATTATAATAATTCAATTTTAAAGATGGATGAATGTTGAATTATTACTCTTTCTTTAATGAGGATTATTTGAAGTTTGATTTACTTTATTTATTTGTATGCATGATTAGTTGTGAACATTTTAATAATATGCACTAGGAACATTGTTTGTTATTATAGGACTCTATGTGTGGGATATGTGTGTGCTAGCTATGCCTAAATATCCAACACATACAATATTATGGTTCAATAAACACATTAGTTACTAATGTCTAGGTTATTAATGATTTAATTAATAAGTTGTCAATTTGAACTTATATTATATGAATATAAATATCATCAATAAGATAAGTATTCAATAACTTTGGTCAATATGTGTGATGTAATATTATATGAATATAAATATCATCAATAAGATAAACATTCAATAATTTTGGTCATCACTATAAGTAATTTTTAAATTGTCTCCAATATTAAGATGAGGTGGAGCAAATGGAGCAAATGTAATATTGGGAGGCTTTGTTGGAGTTAGAATGAGAGCAATAATGACAATAATTTCAAATGTAAGTGCATCATAGCCTAGTGTAAACATAGTAATGTGAGTTTTAATGGGATATATATTTTGAAGAAGATGCAATTGAGTGAGTCTTAATTGTGACAAAATTGATGAAAATTTACCTTCTCTATATTGAATTAGTTTGAAATTTCCTAACTTTAATACTTTAACTTTATAATCTTTCTTCATTAACTTTATATTTATATACCCATTTTAATAATTATACTATGTTTCATTTACCTAGAACTATTTATAAATAGGATAACAAATATGGTCACATGGAGATGTTAATACATTCGTATATTCATTCTTACAGATGTCACAAAGTTATAAATAGGTGTGTGTCCTTTATAGATGGACATATGGAAAGGACTTGTTAAGTGTCATATATATTACAATATAGAAATTTGTCACAATAGATCATACCATAGTTTCTAAAATCAATTATATGTAATGATTTGTTTTAAAATTAAGATTTGATTTACTATTTGGGTAAGAAAACAACATAAAATGATTAAGAAAATAACATACCAGCCATGAACAAAATTAACATACCAATCATGAACAGAATTAACATAATTAATTCTGTTCAATTTCTATCATATTTAATTCAGATTTAATTATGTTAATTCTGACATTTTTCATAAAATGACAACAAATCCAACAAAGATCATAAACACACATCAGTTTAGATATGTATTAATCTTAGTTATAACAACATATCAAACACACATCATAGAACATGAACAAATCTTCTTGTATGAGTCATAACCCTATATTATGTTGAGATCATATAGACGTGTAGAGTAGTTTATCAGAAGTTGAATGTAAAGGATGTTGTTGTATTTGTATTAGTACTAAGTTAGAACCAATCCCATAAGTATGAAAAGGTATAAGAAGTGCATACTTGTAACATATGAGCACAACCACTATAGGTTTTATTCATATCCTATACTAGGAGTAGGACCCTAATCAATAACAATGCAACATTAGTTTCATTATGACCGAATATGATGGAATTACTTCTAAGAAAAGAATGTAGTGTAATTATGTTTGTTCACAGGGCTTGGTGTGGTCTCATATCATATTAGCTCATTACTTCATCATGTTCAACCCTATATAGTTAGCTAGTATGATTACAACAGGTTTGATTCATGGTTCTGTACACTTCCTTTATCCCTATTGTTTCCATGATTGTAATTTTTAACTAAAAATTTAAATTAGCAATAATATTAGCAGAGAAGTGGAGTTTTTGTTAATGTTGTACTAATTTTTCTCCTATTGCAACAACTACTATAGACATATTTTTGTATTTCAAGCTTTTTGTTAGGTCTGTTAAATATTGTGATATGTACTAGGTCCTTTATGGTGATGTTCTTTACAGTTGTTGTCAGAGTCTAATTTTGTTCAGTTTGGGCACTATTTAGGGTAGTGGTGGCCTTGTAGTAGTCATTATTAGCCCTTGGTCTCACTTCTTATAGTTAGAATAGCTAGTCTATGTCCCACCCTAAAGTTACAGTCTCTTCAGGCCTCTATCTATTTTCTGCAACTCTGTCTATTTTCTTAACGGTTGTATGGATTTCATATGGAATTGGGCCTTTGTTACTGGTTGTAGATCTAATTATACTGCTGCTTGAGGGACTACATGGACAAGGTTGAATATGGCCCTGTCCATGTACATTGACATGCCTGAATTCGAGATTGTCCCTATACATGGACAAGGCCATATTCGTCCCTATCCATGGATAGGGACATGTCTGAATTCGTGACTATCCCTATACATGGACTGGGTCGAATAAGGCCCTGTCAACATTCTAAACTAAAAATTTCAATTTTCTAAAAATTAAACATTTAAACATATTTGAAATTCGACCTTCTTTAAAATTTGAAAATTTTGCCCTGTTTAAAAATTGAAAATTCGACCCTACTTACAAATTGAAAAATTCGACCATGTTTAAAAATTGAAAATCCAGCCAGGTTTAAAAACATTTGAAGCATGTTTAAAAATTCAAAATTTAAACTTATTTAAACATAAGGGACATAGTCATATTCGGCCATGTCCATGTATAGGTACATGCCCAAATTCAGGCCTGTCACTGTACATGGACAGGGTCGAATAAGGACCTATCAAAAATCAAAAATCAAAAATTAACTTCTAAATTATAAAAGAAAATTTGACAGAGCCATATTCTAAATCATAAAATTAACTTCTAAATTATAAAATTGAAATAGAAATTTAAAATTTAAACCAGAAATAGAAATTTAAAATTTAAATTCCAAAATTCCAAAATAACTTCTAACTTCTAAATTCTAAATTCTACATGGACAGGGCCGAATAAGGCCCTGTAAACATTCAAAAAATATTTCTAAACTTGAATTTTTAACTAAAAATATAATTTTTCTAAAAAATTAAACAACTTTGTTACTCGGCTTTGTATAAAAATTTAAACTTTCACCTTGTTTTAAAGTTTAAAATTTAAACACATTTAAACATAATAAACAAGGCCATATTCAGACCTGTCCATGTACAGGTGCAGGCTCGAATTCAGGCCTGTACCTGTACATGGACAGGGTCGAATATGGCCATGTCAACAATCTAAAAAAAAACATTTAATCTAAATTTTAATCTATAATTCTAATCTACAATTCTACTCTAAATCTAAATTTAAAATCTAAATTATAATCTATAATTCTAAAATACACATACCTGAAAGAATGCTCGTTTCTCTAATGTCCATAACACCGCGCGACCACTGCTCCAACGTCCACAGCCCATACGCTCTCCGCAAACGCCAACAACACCACCGCTCTCCGCAAACATCTGCAACACCATGCCTACACCATGCCTACAACACATGCCTACAACACATGCCTACAACACCAAATGCCTACAACAAAGGCCAACAAAACCATGCCTACAACACACACCTACAACACCAAACACCTACAACAAACACCTACAGCACAGGCCTACAACACATGCCTACAACAAATGCCTACAACATAGGCCTACAATACCAAACGCTCTCCGCACAACAAACTATGAACTCACAAAAACTATTGTAGGGGTGATGTGCAGGTAATATATAAACATTTGTTCGGCCAAAATAGTATTTCAACCAAAAAGTTATTTCAGCCGAAAGATATTTTGGCTGAAACATTATTTCAGCTAGAATATCTTTCGGCCTAAAAGAGGTTACCGGATGAAAAAATATCCGTCCAGCTAAAATTGTACATGGAAATCGAGGGCATCGTCAGGGTGCCATTTGATTTGACGTTCAAAGGTTCGACCGAAAGACTGTTCGACCAAAACATAGTACTTTTGGCTGAAAACAAAATTAGTTCGGCCAAAAAAATGATTTTTGGAATTTTGGAGACCCGATTGTCACGAAAGTGTAACCCACCTTCATGACTCCACCCGGATATGAAACTATATATAAAAGAGCACCAATTTTAAGTGAATTCTGCCACATACAACTCAGTGAATATTTAAAGAAGAAATACACATACAAGATTAACTAAATTAATCAGAACATATAAATGGGAGAAACATAAGCATAAAAGGAAATAATCACATGAATATTTGATATCACCTTACAAGGACTTTTGGTCCAAACAAAATTTCATTAATCTCTAGAAAAAAATTTCAATATTTAGTCATTGAAAAATCTCATACACTCCCAACCAACCTTGAGTTGATGTAGCTTCATAAAATATATACAAAAATGTATTTCTACCTTGCCAAATTCCAATTCAACTACCATCCTAGGATTAACTATAGTTACACATATTTTAACAACAAAATCTTCAACAAACTGCTACAAACAAGGAGTCAAAATTGACTCATTTATTACACATAACAACTTGATGAAAATCAATCCTTCAGTCCCTAATATGATGATATTTGTCCTTGGTATTCATTGGAGATGAGTTGGAACACTTGCTGACTGATCTAGAATTGATATTTTTTGTGTGTGGCAGTTGCGCAATGAGTTCGTTGTGTAACTGTATCCTTCATAATTTGTGCAACAGGTTGTACAATGAAGGCTAAAATAAGGTTTGATCTAACAAAGAGTATGATCTGTGTTTAAGGATAAGCTCGAGTCTTTGGATTCACAAGAAAGGTTTTCCTTTCAAACATCAACCAGGAGCTTGAAATAGTAGTTGGAGAGTGCAATATGAAAGAAGGAGGTGGTGATGCGCAACATTGTAAGCAACATCCCCTACGTCCCATGTGCAACAATCTTGGATAGGAGATTTGTGGATTTGTAGAGAGGAAGAATGGTATATAAGGGGTTTCTTTTCTGAAAGATGAAGAATTTGAATGCTAAAGACAAATTAAATTTCCACTTGTATCCATCATACCTTGTTGTACTTCAATACTGAATTGCACAACATAAGGAGGTTGCGCAATAATGTGTGTAGCACTCCAATTGCTTGATGATGCCACGTGCCTCCAACAGATCTGAACTCATGAGATTTGTTGAATCATGACAAGACTAACTCTAATTGATTTTGATTGACCACATGATCAATATTCATGACCCTTAGTTGACATGAAAAACCATATTCTTTTGACACCAAGACCACATGACTCATGACTCAAACTTTATTTTATGACCATATCTAAGCATTTTATTAATCACAAAACCCATTGAATCATAACATGAATTTCACCTAAGATAAAAATTTCATGGTCTTTATGAGATCACAGCATGACTTTACCCTACCATACATATTTAACTCAGACACTAACACTTTATACGTGCTTTATATATGTGTTTATCATGTACGGATTTGACAATATCCTTTCTATCATGTACGAAAGTTAGTGTTTTAATTCCAAGGTCATCAAGGGTTTAATAATGAACATTAGGAAGTTATAATTGACATTCAAAGGGATATTGTCATCAAGGATATGTGTGTTTATCATGTAGGGATTTGACAATATCCTTGACAAGAAGCATTATTAACCTACTAGTAGGAAGTTAGTGTTTTAATTCCAAGGTCGTCAAGGGTTTAATAATGAACATTAGGAAGTTATAATAGACATTCAAAGGCCATAAAGAGTTTATTAATAGGAATTCAATAATAGGCATGAGCCAAGAAAGAAAAATGTACAACAATAGATAGAAGAATTTGGATTCTTATTCATGAAATAATAAATTATACGAAGGCTGTCCTTGACCAAGATGGGAAAGGAGACAAAGAACTCTCATACTCTAAATCTCTTTAATCCCAATGCTCTCGTAATAATACAATGAAAAACCTCTACTACAAGCTCTTCCAAATGAAGACAATATAAACAATTATAGCATCGTGACCATACATGATCCCCATCTCAACTAACTCCCTAATAATCTCTCCTAAAATGAAAATACATAATGTCATGTCTAATTGAATATCATGTCTTCAATATTCTTATTCCATAAGAGATCTCTAAAATAACGTGCCAACAAGCCCCCAACACTATGATTATCTCACCCTTGAGACAAGTACATTTGAGAATCAACTTGAATTCTAAAAAACAATCTTAGAAACAACTATAGTCAAAAACCCATCTTCATATATGTCGATTTGCAAAGAATCATCTTGCTAACTCCTAATGCTATGTTACATGAATATTCACAAGTCACTTACCCCACTTATGCTGCAATTATCTCCTTAACTCCTATGACTATTATGCATCATCATCCCCACATCTTCACGTGCCACCCCTCTTATTTACCTATGGTCATCATTTGATCATATTGGAATACAATGGTACCGATCAACCTACAAGTCAACAACATCAACCCTTGTCATCGACAAATCTCTCCATAATAATGATGTCTAAATGTACAAAGCTTGAACCTTTATCAACTCTTTATCATATCTACAGAAATAATCATCAGATACTCTAAAATAGGAGTCATCTCTTGCAAATTTGAATGTAATGTCAACATTAATCTAGAAAGGATCAATGATCAACACATGATGGTCAATCTAATTAAAGATCGACTCCCAAAATCATCCTCCCACCATAGCCTCAATAATACTTGCAATTGAACTCTAGAGAAACATTAAAATAGAAATCAATGAACTCATGGTGTAAAAAACAAACCACCACTACAAGATCTCCCTAATCCAATTTCTTCTACCAACATTTAATATTGTGATAATAAGACTAATACAAGAAAATCCTTAAATGATGTCTTCATAAAAGGGTGTTTTTCAAAAACAAACCATAACTATAAAATCTCCCTAATCCAATTTCTTCTACCAACATTTAATATTGTGATAATAAAATTAATACAAGAAAATCCTTAAATGATGTCTTCAAAGAGGGGTGTTTTTCATCATCATGGCTCAGTACAATAACTCTCAACTTGTTAGGAGTAACTTTGCCTTCCCCTCCCGACACGTTGATGACATCAATATTCTCAATGACTCTACCTTCAAAATTTGTCATGAAAGGCTTAGAATTGATAAATACCATCTAACACTAGTAGGAAGACTTTTTTATTTGACTAAGTGACCTAGTCTTAACAGGGATCTTTTTACTTGAAGTAAAACCCATTTAAAAATTACCCATTTGGAGGGTATCATATTAGTGCATATGATTAGAAATATGTAGAAACGAATTAATTAATGGTACAAAAATTAGAATATGTATAGTTGGATTTTAATATATATATTATTAATTATTTTATTATGAAATGCATATTAGTGTTATATAGATTAGAATATGTATTCAGATGTATTTTAAATATATATTTTAATTTATATAACAATAATTAAACACAGATTGTTTGTGTTTACAGAAAACAAAGTATATTTATTTATTAATTTTATGATTGATTATTTAAATTTTAATATGATAATGATGATGGAGTTTATTAAGATTGAATTGGTTTATTGCATTTTAAGAAGGTAAAAGATTCCTTGTAATTCTTTAGAATTTTGTTTCGAAAAGCATTAAGAGAAGCTTTTCAAGATCACCATAGTTTTTTTGAGTTAAAATGTTAGGAATATTGGTATTGAGACAAATATTTTGAAATTGAGATATAATGTCGGTATAGACCAGATAATCTAAGAGAAGGTGTTTTCCGTCTTCCACCCTCTTAGTGTGACAAATGTGACACACCCTTTAGTCCTATGGCATTATCTAAGCCCTCAACATCACCAGAAGATAGCACTTGAACGGGGCACACCAACCCTTAACATGACTACAGTTTTTTAAGTGTCTCCTCCCAACTACCACAACTCTGAACATGGCTGGATTATTTTGGGTATTTCCTCCCAACTACCAAAAATTTTGAATATT
>JZKD02S1026733.1:48650-89794 GCA_000966675.3 Picea glauca
TTTGTTAATTACTCATTTAAATACAATTATATTATTAATTAAATTAAAATAAAAACATTAGTTCAAATGCATATTATTTATACACACCAAAAGATAAATTATATCCCCTTATTAACTACACGGTTGATTACCCACATTTTAGTATACTTACATTTGTATTTTTTAAGTTTATTGTTTTCATTTTAAAATTTGTTTTATATTTGTAATTTATATCCCAAACTTCATTAAGCAAAGTTAATCAATATGTCATTATAGTTAGTTGAATGTTTATTTAAATATAATTATATTATTAATTAAATTAAAATAGATATTAATTATAAGAGAAAAAGTTGGCATATGTAAATACAATATAAATACTGTAATTATATTATTAACTAAATTAATATAGATATTAATTATAAGAGAGAAAGTTGCCATATGTAAATACAATATAAGTATATAAGTATTTATTTATATAGTTAGTTGAATGTTTATTTAAAAATAAGTATATTATTAATAAATTTAATTGTATTTTTTTTAAATAAAGGTTATTAATAAAATAAGAAGTTGAATATTTGATTTTATAGACTATTTATAATGAATTTAAATTATAGAAATGGTTAAATATTTTTATAATATTTAAATTTTTCTTTTGAAGATGGCTTTGTCTAAACATTTTATGTTTTAGTTTTTTTCACACTTTCTAAATGTATAAATAAAAATGGTCAAAACCTAGAAAGTTTAGATTACAACTTTGAAGATAGTCAAACCTATCATAACTTAGTCTAGAAGCTATGAGTTATTGTTAGCTAGTATCCACTAATGGGAGTTGTTAGAAAACCACACCACTTAAAATAACCAATTGATGGTCTATAAGGGATAAACTTCCATCCATATTGGATGCCTCTTGGTATTGAGTCATTAATATGTTTCCTTATGGATGAGGAAGATGATATCTTAGTGAATCAAAAGAACCTTTTTTTTCTTACTATAGGACCAAAAGGAAATTTCAACCTAAATAGTATTCACAAGAAAGCTAGTGTTCCTGTTGGTCATTGGTGAGGCTACCTCCAATAAGGTCACATGATTTCAAGTAGCATATAGCCTTAGTCACATACATGAAACTAAATACTACCCATGACTACAATTAACCTTTTCCCAAGGAGTAACATTTAAATTATACAATATCAATAACCTCGTATGATTGCAAGTAGCATCTAGCCTTAATCACATACATGAAACTAAATACTACCCATGACTACATTTTAACATAGTTAATCATTTATCTTACTTCTTTATTATAGAAACACAAACTCTTCATCCTCCATAAGAAGTTAAATTGTAGAATTTAAATTATAAATAGAGGTAGCATTTGGTTTCATATGTATGTGATTAAGCTTAAATATTATTAGAAAGTACATACTACCCTCTTTTGGTCTTGGAGTAAGAACTAACATTTTTTTGGTCTTAGATTAAGACTTAAGAATGTTTTTTTATTGACTAAGAGCTTTCTTCCTTAAACATAAGAAAACAGCCCAACAATTTAACTAGTAAAGTCTACTGAAGTATATATACCTACCTACCCCTTCTGGATTTGAACTTGTAACCTCTTATGAGGAAACACATATTCTTAATTATTAGACCCACTCAAATTATATTACTGATAAATTAAGTGGGTCTAATAATTAAGAATATGTGTTATTAGACCCACTCAAATTATATTACTGATAAATTAAAATACAACTAAATTATAATAAATTATATTAGTTTCTTAAAAAAATATTTTCATTATTTTATCACTCTCTCAGCCTCTTCAAAAAAAAAAAAGACTTTGAACTAAATTTGTTATTATTCACAATTATTATAACAAAACACACAACACTACAAATGATAAATTAAATTACAACTAAATTATATTAATTTCTTAAAAAATATACTCATTACTTTATCATTCTCTCAGCCTCTGCCAAAAAAAAAAAAAAGGACTTTGACCCAAATTTGTTGTTACGTACTGTTATTATAACAAAACACACAACACTACAAAAATTGCCAAATCCGGAGACAACAACCAATAATTACTGGCAAATCCCACCGACCAATCTTACAATTTATTTCAAGTCCCACCAATAACACTTACTCGCGCGGGTCCCTTTTACGCCGTTTCGATTCCCACGATCTCCTCCGCATATCATTTCCCCATTATCGACAAACTCATACAATAAGTTCGAAAGAAAAGCAGTGACCCCGGTCTTCCATTGGATCGGCAGATGTGGGTGGTTATCTTTATAATTTAAGTGTCTTAAAGAATTTTCAACATGTTAAATTCATTTTTATATTTATAAATGCAATTTAAATAATAGAAAATTGTGATTTTATATAGATTATTTCGAAAAAAAAACAATAATATATTATATTGGTTTCTATATTTATTTTATTTTCATTGATCTTCTATTCAAATTCAATTACCGTGTTTGTTAATTTATATATTTATCTTGTTATCCAATCGGTCAATGAAAAAGTCAATTAATTGACTTTGACTCCAAGAACATAAGAAGTAAGATGTTCAAATTTAATTACAGTGTGGGAGTTGGTTTCTATACTTATCTAGTTATCCAATCCGTCAATGACAAAGTCAATTAGTTGACTTTGACTCAAAAACCATAAGAGGTAAGAAGTCTAAAGATTTTGCACATTAGAATTGGTCAATTACAAAGCCAATTAGTTGACTTTCACTCAGAGACCATAAGAAGTAAGAAGTCATTTGCACATTAATTGTAATTGACGAACATATATTCCATGAACAATGGAACTGGAATGGAAGGTCATATCAGAGTGCGGTACTAAGTCGCAATTTTCCAACTGGGGTTTTTTAATGGTGCAACTACATATTGCATTTAGTTTGATAAAGAGGAGTAATAATAACAATTTCAGTCCGTTGTTTTATAAATTACTTTTATTTTATTATTAATTGATTTTAGATTTAACGATTTTGATTTTAATAAATTTTTAAATATTTACAAATCAAAAATATTAATTATAACTTAAAAAAAAATATTTAATTTAAAAATTTATATTCTTTTTATATAATACATTAAAATATTATAAATTTTTTACATACAAATAAAAATAAATACTACCATACCATCATCATCAAAGTGGAAAAAGGAAACGTCTAACATAATGCAAAGTGAATATGTTACGAGCCATAAAACTACGAGAATGCAAATGTATATGATCATTGAGTGAAAACGACCTTTCCCTAATTGCAGTTGGACCACCATACTTATATTTATACTCTTATTACGTATGAATTGTAGGATTTGACCTCCCACTGGATATCCGGCTATTTGTATTCTAAACATTACTGAGATAGATTAGTTAAAGGCCTATGCTGATTTTATTATTTAAATATAGGATGGGAAAGAGAAACCATGAAGGGGGCGAGCATATGCAGTTTGCTGCAGAGTCTTTAATGTTGCAGCAGGTGATATATATATCGTTGAATATATTTTGATGTATATATCAAGATAATCCGATCATATATACCATCTATTGCAACATTAAAGACTCTGCAGCAGCAGGCTGCATATTGCACATTAAAAACTCTGCAGCAGGTTGCATATTGCTGACCATGAATATATCAAGATAATCCGATCATATATACCATCTATTGCAACATTAAAGACTCTGCAGCAGCAGGCTGCATATTGCACATTAAAAACTCTGCAGCAGGTTGCATATTGCTGACCATGAACACAGTAGTGCTAACGTGAATTCCACTAGAATACTTGTCCATGTTATAATATTGCACATTTACTGTCAAATAACTCATCAAAGTTCTCTCCTCTTTGACAGAGAAAATATAATTCAACATCTGATATCCCTTTAGGCAGACTTTTCTCTTAAAAAAAACACTCAACCCGGAGGTGTAAGTAACTCATCAAAATCCTTGGTGGCAGAAAAAACATAATTCAAGGATTCTAGTCACTCACAAGAATCCGTTTTGGCAAAGAAAATGGAATTCAAGGATACTCTAGTCACTCATCAGAATCCTCCTTGACAGAAAAAACATAATTCAAAAATACAAAAGTATTCGCAATGCACCCTATAGTGTTTGATTTCAGTGATGAAATGTGTTGGAACATGTGATTATGATTACCACATAATTGTTTCTCAATTGAAATATCTGTTGCAACTCACAGGGAAGTTACATCCCATGAATGTAGAAGGAAAGGGTTTGTGGAGGGTTTGGGCAATACATAGGTTTAGATACAGTGATAGATAAAATGATACTTGCATTATTGTAATTGGATGGTTTATTGTTTTTGATATATAAGGAGAGTTGAGAAGTTATATAATAATTTATCTTTACAATGTTTTAATAAAATTCAAAATAATCAGATTTAAAAATGTTATAAGTTTTGGTTTTTTTGGGATATTATCAATTTATTTTTTCTTGAAATTTAACAAGAAATTATTAGATTTGTACATTTAAGTGATTAAGTCTATATAATTCAAGTGCTCCAAAAATGTTTTAGTGTTTTTTAACATGATGAATCCATTTATACATTCTAAAATACAATTTAAACAATAAAAAATTGAAATTTTATCAACACATATATCATTGAATTTCAAAAAAAAAAACCAAAAAAAACTAAAACTTAAAACTTAGAAAAAAATCCTAATAATAATAAAAACACTAGTCAAATAATCAACACAAAATATAGTAACTATCAGAAAACTAGATGACTCATGGTCTCTTAATGGTTACGTCTTATTTTTCAAGGGCCTCCATTTATTAGCATTATCAGGCTTCACATATCCTCTCAATCTTCTCTAGATTTTAGTAATGACGATTAAAAAACATAGAAATAAACACAACTTCAATAAATGACGATTAAGAAAGATAAAAATAAACTCAACTTAATAAAAAGTTTTGATTATTTTATATAAATGTTTCTATAACTAAATGTGAGTGCTTAGGTTTTCATATTTAATTAATATATTTTTTATTTTTTCTAAGGTTTAAATCATTTTATAGAACCTAATGTAATTAACAACTAAAATATGAATGTGTAAGTTTTCATACTTAATTAATATATTATAGAACTTATGTAAGCAATAACAATTAAAATATAAATGTATAAGTTTTCATACTTAATGAATATATTATTTACTTAAACATAAACTAACACAATTTATTTTTAAAAAATTAAGTAATAATTAAATTGATTTTCACAACATTTTGTAAACAAATCTTCTCCTGGATGCTTTTGTGTACAATGAAATTTGCACAACTAGATCATAGTTGTTATGTACAATGACATTTGCACAACTACATTTGAGAATAATTCCTCAAGAAACCTTGGAATAACATAGCTAGAATACATGTTGTTGACTTATTTTATCTATACAAGCAACCTGTCGATCACATTATGTTTTGTGGATTTTAAATGTCAACAACAACAGTCCTAGGTTAAGGTAAAAATATAGTAGGGGAGGTTTCAACCAATGGTGTTGTAAGACTATGTTCCACATATTAGGGGAGGTTTCAACCAAAGGTGTTGTAAGACTAAGTTCCACAGATTCGACTCATCGAAACACATAATAATGCATACATAACATGATATAGAGGATCTACTCTCAACAATGCAAACATGGGTATGAATAACCCAATATCACCTACATATCTACAATGTAAAAATGTCAATGGATGAAGATTCTTTAGTACTGGAAAAAAGACATATTCCAGGTGCAACAGATATTTCAAGGGAAGCCAGGGAGATATTGAAGGACAAGGGAGGATCAACGAGGTCATATCCATTTCCTTCTAAATTTTATCAACACTTCCCATATTGGGTCGATCGCTGGAGTTGTATTGAATACACCACAGCTCAACTTTAGTCATCAGCTTGATCACCTTCTCCTCTTATATTTCAATTTCTCTTCCTCCTCCTCTCAATCTCATCGCTAACTCCCCACTCTCCATTAGATTGGAAACCCAGTCAAGAAAGTACCACTCACTGGAATGGCTCAATTGCACATCAAGATTCTTTCTCCCCCCAACAATCTCCAACAAGAGAGTTTTGAAACTACAGACATCTAATTTATCTGGGCAAGACCCGCATCATTGTGACACAGCTTTGGCACAACATAACCTAGTGTCTCTTTCATGATCGACATTGATATATGGTCGTCTCTCTTCCCACAAAGTTTAGCGAGACCGAAATAAAAAACTTTTGGTGTGAAGTCGGCATACAACAATATATTGTGAGGTTTGATGTCAAAGTGTATGATGCGCTTATCACAATCTTGGCGTAAATATGAAATTCCTGGAGCGAAACCCAAAGTGATTGCATATAACTATTCCCACCTTAACACTCACCCCTTATCGTTTTCGACAAATATAATTTTTTCAAGAGATCCATTAAACATGTAATCATATACCAAGGCACTTTGTTGGAAATAGTAATTACAAGTTGGTGAGATTTACATCTCAGTTGATTTTTCAGTCAGTTAATTTGTGAGGAGATCTGTCAATCATCTAAATAGTCACTCAGTCAGTCTGCAAATACAAACTCACACATTTATGGAAGATCAGTTTTATCAATCGGCAAGTACGGGAGTTAAATTAATAGAGTCGATCTTATCTTTCTCGAGTTCAGTTAAGTAGATGAAGAGTCAGTCAAATTTATTGTGCCTTTAATGTCGAGTCGATTTTACTTATGTAAGAAGTCTCAGTCTTTACCCATATAAGTCTGAGTATTTAGTTAGTTGAACATATATAGCAGAGAGGTAGAAAGAACAGAGTCGTGAAGAAGAAAAACAACAACTAAGGATTCAAAGAAGTCTGAGCACCAGCTCTGTGTCTGTGAAATCAACAAAAGAAGTTATTGGAGCTGAAGCTCATTGTACTCTATAATAGCGCACAATGCGTCGAAGTTCTTAATATATATATATATATATATATATATATATTGTGTGCTGTCAAATTTAATGTGTAAATTCGAGCTTATGTTGTGTTTATGTGTTAAACATTAGCACATAACAGAAGAAATTGTTACTTTAAGTACTTTATCACAGTGCACAGAAATTCCAGTAGGTTTCCCATCATGTGGTACACCCTGAGTGTTCAGTAACAAAGTTTGTGGCGTGCAATATTTTATAATTGTGTTGTGCACAGTTTCCCCGTGCATTGTAGATTCAAGATTTGGTATCAAATCAGGTTGATCAAGAGCAAGTTGAACAAGAGAAGGTTTCATTAGAACAATTTTCATGAGAAGGTTTCATTAGAGAGTATAAACTCTGTTGAAAGGTGAAATATGGCTTCTACTTCAAATCTGCAACCTCCCACTTTTATAGGAAAGAATTATGAATTATGGTCCTTGACCATGAAGGTGTTTTTCCAAGTTTAAGACATATGGGAGATAGTTGAGAATGGCTATGTGGAACCAATACATCAGGTAACATACAATGACCTCACACAAGCTGAGAAGGATTTCTTGAAAGATCAAAGGAATAAGGATGGACAAGCAATGTTTTACATACATCAAGCCGTGAATGAGAGAATAATCCTAAGAGTTGCATCAACAAAGCAAGCCAATGAGGCATGGGGCATATTACAAACCTCTTGTCGAGGTATGGACAAAGTAAAGACTTCAAAACTACAAATTATTAGAAGAGATTTTGAAACTTTATCAATGAAAGATACATATACAATAGATTATTTTTATACCCATGTCATTGGCCTAATAAATCAGATTAAGTCTCATGGTGAAACAATAGAAGAAAAAAAAGTTGTTGAGAAGGTACTTAGGAGTCTTCCTCCTAAATTTGATACCCTTGTTGTGACTCTAGAAGAGAGCAATGACTTGAGTCAGTTTAGTCTAGATGAACTGCAAGCTTCCCTCATTAATCATGAACACATATTAAATAGGTAAAGTTTGTCATTAGATAATGCATTTTTCGTGCAGTCGTATATAAGTCCTGGAAGAGGAAGGGGGATATATAAATCTAGAGGCAGAGGAAGAATTTATGTCAGAGGTGGACGCAGTATCATTCCTGGAAATATTGGTGGAAGAGGTCAAAACCCAAATACTAGTCAACCAAGTGGTCAAAGAACTGACAAATCAAAGATTCAGTGCCATTACTATAAAATGTATGGAAATTGTGCATATTAGTGTAGGAAGAGATAGTATAATCATAACAAGCAAGGTTAATATCATTCAAACAACACAAATAACCAAACCAATCCTATGTTTATGGAGCGCACTGAGGTATTGTCTATAGTCTCACCAGTTGAATGCAATGTTTCTCAAGCAAGTACATGTGACATATGGTATTTAGATTAGGTTGTAGTAACCACATGATAGGAAACATAGAATTGTTTTATGGTTTGGATAAGTCAGTCCAAACCAAGGTTACACTTGGAATAGATATCCAACTCATTGTCTTAGGAAAAGGCGGTATACACATTTTAACTAAGCGAGGAAAACATAAAGTTATCCCTGATGTATATTATGTTTCTAGTGTGAAGCATAATATTATGAAGCACATGACAACTATTACAGAAAGGATACAAAATCTACATGGAAGATAATCATTGTGTTATTATGGATAAATTCCCAAGCAATCAACTTATTGCAAGAATCCATATGACAAGAAAAAGAATGTTCCCATTGACACTAAAGCCAACCAAGAAGAAGAATACAACACTAGTTGTTGGTAAACAAAAAGATGTGCAGTTGGACACTGCATTTACAACAGAAAATGCACGCAGTTCCAATGAAGAAAATAGTGTGTTCAATACAAAGAAAGGAGAAAGTGGCATATATATGAGGGAAACATTTCAATCTGAAGTACATGATGATTCCTGGTTATGGCATTTCATATTTGGACATTTGAACTTTGGAGGTCTAAAATTGCTACACACAAAGGATATGGTAAAAAGGTCTTCCAGTGATTGAAAAATAGAAAGGATATGTGAAGGTTGCATTTTTGGAAAACAACATAGAGAATCATTTCCAATTGGAAAGTCTTATAGAGAAAAAGATAGACTGGAAATAATACATTTAGACATTTGTTGACCAATTTAAACTCCATCTAGAGGAGGTAATGTTGGTTGTGGAGCCTGATTATCTTCCTGATTCATATGTTTTTTTCAGTCATGCTTGGACCCCATTCTATAATGGGGGGTGTGGGGAAGATTTCCTCCCCACAACTGTCACCAAGGGGGTCCACAGGGGGTAGCGATATGATGGTAGAATTTATGTTAGTGTTTTTTTCCCTAGATGGAAACCCTCTTTTATGAGGGAATTGTATTGCGGCTGTGCATGTGTGTGAATATTGTATTCTGAGAGAGGAGACTATGAGAGAAAGAAGAGGAAGTTATGTCAGGTGTGTTGTAGGTTGTATCCCTTCATTTTTTTGGATAATAAAAAGGAAGGACCTGGCAATTTCTTTGGTGGATGTAGCCCACACTGGGTGAATCATGTATATATGTGTCTCTATTGTATTGTGTATCTTTTGTGTTTTATTTTTGCATTTGTTTTATTTTATTACTCCGCAATCCTGTTTTTCTAACAACTGGTATCATAGTGAAAGGTAACTTGTAGGAAAAGAGGGTTCCTGGCTCGAGTGGGAGAAATGGAAAAATATGGAAAGTTTAGGGTCAAGAAATTTAACGGCCAAAACTACCAGTTATGGAAGATGCGGATAGAATATTATTTATATCATAAGGATATATTCCTACCATTGGGAGGAATAGCAAAGAATTCAATGACCATGAAGGATGAAGAATGGGAGGTTCTTGATAGAAAGGCACTAAAAACGATACGGTTGAGCATGGTAGCATCGATAGCTTTCAATATTTCAAAAGAAAAGATTGTAGAAATTTCAATACAAATTAATGTATTCCTGTGATTCTCCTGATCTAACAATTTCTGTTACAGTTAAATACATAATCGTTTCTACTATTATTCTTGCGGATTAAATTAAACCACGATCAAAACCATGAGCACAAAGTGAAATATCAATAACACAAAAAACATAAAATTCTCCGGGAAAGCGTAAAGCTAAAAACCCCAATATCATATACTATGTATATCATGAATCATGAAACAATCTCATACAAAACTCTAATCCAAGATCTCTCAGTACAATAGAATCGTTTCAAATTGGCATACACAAATCAACAAATACATGTGCCAATTCCCGTATCCAGACAACTTGCCTCCTCTGCACAATCTCTGCAATTCGAATTCTCATAATGATCATACTATTGCCTAGTTTGCACATGCTCATAAGCATATCCACTGCATGTGTGATCAAATCACAACTGATAGCCAAATTGTCCCTTTCACCTGTTATCTCAACTGTGTCTCCACTAGATCTGACATGCATGTAGTTAACCATGGTGAATATTCAGTTGCATGTGAGTTCACTGATTAATTGAACTCTCAGTAGTGCATGTTTAGTTACAACTAGTACAACTAATCTTAACTCACTTAACTACACTTATAATTTTGTTACAAATGCAGCTCACTCAGTTATGAATGAAATAATAGATTAATATTTATTGTCTAATTTATTTAAGGGAAAAATAAATTAGACACATGTTTCTTGTTGACTTTTCAACACTCCCTCTCAACAAGAAAGGGATTATCCTTCACCCCATTCATGTCTCTATGATATTCGAATTTTCTCCCGATGAGTGCCTTCATCAGAATGTCTACATCCTGATCTTTCATAGGAATGTATTGAAGCAACATGATCTTCCACTGCACACAATCTCTGAGATGATGATACTGAATATCTATATGCTTAGTTCTATCATGAAACATAGGATTAATTGAGAGTTTAATGCAACTCTGATTATCACAATAAATCACTGTCGGATCTAAGTGAGAACCAAACAAACCACCCAAGATCTTCCTCATCTAGATAGCCTCACATGCAACTTGAATCACTGCCATGTATTCCACTTCCACTGAACTAAGTGCCACGGATCTCTGTTTCTAGCTGTACCAGGAAGCAGTTGTAGATCCAATACTAAAGATCCCTCTTGATGTGCTCTTTCTATCCTTTAGGATGCCCACCCAATCTACATCCATGAAGCCATGAAACTTCACCTCATCTATATGTCTGTACCATAATCCATACTCAGATGTGCCCTTCATATATCTCATGACATGCTTACCCACCTTCCAAAAGACTTTGGTAGGATTAACCATTGCTTGACTTAGTTGGTTAACCGCATAGAAAATGTCCAGTCTCATGTTCACTAAGTACATTAGCGAACCCACTAATTGTCGATAGACAGTAGCATCCACTACCTCTCCAGAAGTAGCATCCTCTTTCCTCCAATTTCCTGGAAGAGGAGTATCCATGGGTTTGCATCCCTCCATGTGAAACTTACCCAGTATCTCCCTTGCATACTTKYCTTGAGACACAAAAAKTTCACCATCTCGYTRCCATATTTCCAAWCCAAGGAAATAATGAAGAAGGCCCAAATCCTTCATCTCAAACTCCTTTGCAAGGTCCTCCTTGCATGAGTGTATCAACTGCTCATCACCAGTAAGTATTAAATCATCAACATAAAGCACAATGATTAAAATCTTACCCTCCACCACAATCTAGTATAAGTTTGCATCCGCTTCACTTTTGGTGAAGCCCAATCTGGTGAAATAGTTGTCTATCCGAGTGTACCAAGCACAGGGTGCTTGCTTCAGCCCAATCTGGTGAAATAGTTGTCTATCTGAGTGTACCAAGCATGGGGTACTTACTTCAGCCCATACAGTGCTCTCTTGAGTCTGCACACATGTGACTCTCTGTCAAAGGTCTCAAAACCTTCTGGATGCTCAATGTACACTTCTTCCTCAATGATCCCATTGAGGAATGTAGTTTTTACATCCATCTGATGAATGTGCCAGCCCATCTGTGCTGAGAGTGCAAGGATGGATCTTATGGAAGAGTACCTTGCGACAGGTGCAAAGGTCTCACCATAATCTATCCCCTCAATCTGTGAGAAGCCCTGGGCCACAAACCTAGCCTTGTATTTCTCCACACTCCCATCAGCAGCTTTCTTTACCTTGTAGATCCATCTCGAACCTACCATTGATTTATCAATCGGTCTTGGGACAATATCCCATACATTGTATTTGACAATGGAGTCATACTCCTCTACCATAGCATCAACCCAAGTGGGGTCCTGCACTGCTTCCTAAAAGGAATATGGTTCAGTCATAATACATTTGCTCATGAGAGCCATGTATTCAAAAAATCGATCAGGAGATTGTCTCTATCTATGTTGTGAAATAGGGGCTCCTATATTCTATGCAGCATCTAGTCTCAATCTATCAGCTTCCATGGTGCACTTTCTGCCATTTCTGATGGATGTCTCTGCTTGAGTGGTCTCCTCCATTCCATGAACCTCTTCATGTGGCTGATCCACATCTTGAGACTCATCCTTGGGAACCAACAATTCCTCTTTTGCATGCAAGTCTAGCTCCCTCTCAAGCGACAACTGCATGGCTTTCCCCTCATCGAAATTTATATCCCGCCGCATAACAATCATCTTAATATTTGGAAAATACACACGATAATTATGGGGAGTTTCTGTGTACCCCACAAATATCCCAACTTCAGCAGTTAGTTGTAGATTCTTCCTGGCATCCTTGGTCACATGCACATAAATAGATGAGCCAAAAATTTTAAAATGACAAACATCAGGTTTATTACCAGTAAAAGCTTCTTTAGGTGTACTCATGCCAAGTACTCTATGAGGAGAACGGTTTTGCACATAAACTGCAATATTACATGCTTCCACCCACAAATGCATTGGTAGGCCCTGATCATGCAACATCACTCGTGCTGCACCCACGATAGTTCTGTTCTTTCACTCCTCAACCCCATTTTGTTGTGGGTTATGAGGCGCTATGAGTTCTCTTTGAATTCCTTCTCTGCTGCAGAAGTCTTTGAATTCATTAGAGATGAATTCTCCACCATTATCGCTCCTTAGAGCCTTCACTTGCTTCCCCGACACTTTCTCCACCAATTCTTTAAACTCACAGAACTTTGAGAATGTTTGATCATTCTTCTGCATGAAGAGTATCCAAGATTTATGAGAAAAGTCATCAACAAAAATAACATAATACCTTTGTTTTGTTGTTTAAGCAACTGAGAATGGTCCACACATGTCTATGTGAATTCTCTCCACGATCATCAAAGCACGGTTCTCCTTTTCATGAAAGGTGGACTTTACATACTTCCCTATGGTACACCCCTTGCATTGATCTGACTGAGCAAGTGTTCCCCTTGGAAGTCCAATAGATATTTGTTGCATGATCTTCAAGGCTCCATGATGAAGATGGCCCAATCTCCTGTGCCATAATTCGCCTTCATCCTGGCTCACCACTTTTTTTGCCTTGCCTATCATGGCACTATAGCCATCTACCTCCAACATGTAGAGATTCTTAACTCAAATCCCTATCTTCTTGACTTGATCTATTTCTTTATGTCACAAGTAGGATTTACCACTGCTAAAAACAACATCATAGCCTCTGTCCTCCAACATTGCGACTAAGACCAAGATTTTCTTTAGACCTGGAACATGCATAACATTTTTCAATTGAAATGGTTTACCTGACTCCCTCTGAAAGGTAATGGTACCAATACCAGTTGCACTGTATCGTCCATTGTCGCCCATCTCTATATGCATTCTGAGATCTTTCTCCTCGAAGTCAATGAAAGACTCTTTATCTCTCGTCATGTGGAATGAAGCGCCACTATCCAAATACCATACCGATACGAATGCACTTGAAGCCATGCATGCGATCAAAGCGAAATCAAGCTCAAATTGTGAGACAAGAGCCTCACTAGTTGCAGATACAACAACTGTCTTGTTCTTCTTCTTCTGCAGATAGTTAGTAGCAAGATTCCCACATTCGTGACAGTGAAAACACTTCACTTTGGACAAATCCATATTCTTGAATTTAGACTCGGATTTTGGATGGAATTTCTTCCCTTTCCCTTTCCTTGCCTTGGCAATCAACACATAATCCTCTTCATTATCATGCTTTGATGAAGTTCCATCTCTGGTGTTCTGCCTGAACTCCTCTTGCACCAGATCTGACCATAGGCATTCCCAATCCGACAATCTTTCCCTTCCATTGACAGAGTCTAGATAACTGTGCCAACTCTTAGGAAGTCCTAGGAGCACCAAGCTCACCAAATCATCAGCAGTGACTGTTATTCCCACACTTCCAAGCTCATCCTGACATTGAAAAAACTTCATGAGATATTTTGGAATGGTGTCACCTTTCTCCATCTTGATCTTCCTGAGTTTATCTTTGAGCACCAATTTCCTATGGTCACTACTGTTTTGGAACAGATATGTCAAAACCTTCCACATTGCATATGGTGTGGTTTTCCCATGGAGACTTCAGACAATGTGGTCTCATACTCCCTCCAACAGAATTATCCTCTCCTTCACCACTTTCTTTTTCCATGCATCAAGATTTTCAGTGTCTTTCGCATCCGGCTTAGGAACATCTTCATCAATGTAACCCTTCAAGCCATTGTCTTCGAGCACTACTTCCATCCTGTCCTTCCAAGCAATGTAGTTTGAGCTGCCCTCGAGTGCATACTCCAACCTCAAGCCATTGAAAGACATTTTCAATCTTGAATCAAGTGTCACACCAAGAAAATATTGCAAATTTGAATGTTATCCGAGCCAAAACTGAACTTCTGCACTTTCCTCTTTCCCTGGGAGGTTTGCACGCCACCTGAGAGCATCCTGAGGGAAGTTCGCACCCTGCCTATGTGTAGCCTGCGAACTTGCCTGGGATGTTCGCACCCTACTCCACTGTAGCCTGCGAGAATGGTCAAGAAGTTCGCACCCTGCTCCACTGTTAGGGTGAGGGAAGTTCGCACCCTACTCCATTGTAGCCTACGAGAATGCTCAATGAAGTTTGCACCTTGCCTTTGTCTACGGTGCGAGAATTACTGTTCCTGAAAACACTAGAAGTTTTCAGTGCTAGGGTTCACACCTTGCTAGAGACATGACCTACGAGAATGCAATTATGTTTGCACCTCACTTCCGTGACTCCATGGCCTCCGTGGCTCTAATACCATGTAGAAATTTTGATACAAATTAATGTATTCCTGCAATTCTCCTTATCTAACAATTTCCGATATAGTTAAATACATAATTACTTCTACTATTATTCTTGCGTATTAAATTAAACCATGATCACAACCATGAGCACAAAGTGAAATATCAATAACACATAACACATAAATTTCTCCAGGAAAGCGTAAAGCTAAAAACCCCACTATCATATATTATGTATATCATGAATCATGAAACAATCTCATACAAAACTCTAATCCAAGAGCTCTCATTACAATACAATCATTTCACACTGTCATACACAAATCAACAAATACATGTTCCAATTCCTGTGTCCAGACAGCTTTCCTCCTCTGCACAATCTCTGTAATTCGAATTCTCACAATGATCATACTATTGCCTAGTTTGCACATGTTCATAAGCATATCCACTGCATGTGTGATCAAATCACAACTGATAGCCAAACTATCCCTTTCACCTATTATCTCAACTGGATCTCCACTGGATCTAACATGCATGTAGTTAACCGTGGTGAATCTTTAGTTGCATGTGAGTTCACTGATTAACTGAACTCTCACTAGTGCATGCTTAGTTACAACTAGTACAACTGATCTTAACTCACTTAACTACACTTATAATTCTGTTAAAAATCCAACTCACTCAATTATGAATTAAATAATAGATTAATATTTATTGTATAATTTATTTAAGGGAAAAATAAATTAGACACATGTTTCTTGTTGACTTTTCAACAAAGACAACAAAGGAGTTGATGGAAGAATCAACTAAACTATATGAAAAATCCTTGGCATCCAATAAAGTATTTCTAATGAAGATATTATTTAATATAAATATGTCAGAAGGTGGTTCTATTGCAGATCATTTAAATGAATTTAATGTGGTTACTAATCAACTAAGTTCTGTAAAAGTGTACTTTGATGATGAGGTCAAGGCTCTTCTAATATTGTGCTCATTGTAAGAAAGCTGGAATGGCTTGGTCATGGTTGTAAGTAGCTCTGTCTCTGGTTCAAACACTCTAAAATTTGATGATGTTGTTGGTGTTATCCTTAGGGAGGAAATGCAATGGAAAATCACAAGTGAGACATCATGTAATGTGTTAAACATGGAGAACATGGGAATACAAAGGATAGAGGAAAGAGCTTAGGGAACCTTAGGAATTCTAGGAAGGGAAGATTCAAATCCATAATGGGAAAGATAGAATGTTGGAATTGTGGGAAGAAAGGACATCTAAAGAAACACTACAGAGCTCCAAAGAAACAAAGAGATGGACAGCGGGAGAAAAATCAGGAAGCAAATGTAACAGGTGATGTGTTACAAGATGATTTGATTATTTCTATAGATAATATTTTTGGGTGTTGGGTAGTATATTCATGGGCTTCATTTCATGCCACACCTGATAGAAAACATTTTCTATATTATGTTCATGGTGATTTTGGACAGGTTCATTTGGGTGATGATGCACCATGCAATATTGTTGGAATGGGAAAGGTAAAAATAAATAAAAGGAATGGAAACCAATGGTTGTTAAAAGAGGTAAGACATGTTCCAGATCTAAGGAAAAATATAATTTCAATAGGGAAGTTGGAAAGTTAAGGCTATATATCCATATTTACAGATAAGGTGTGGAATTTCACCAAAGGATCACTGGTGATAGCAAAAGGAGAGAAGGTAGGTGAATTGTATTTATGTACTAGTAATATTAACTATTATATCTCTTTAGCTTCTACAGGAGTGGATACAACACTGTAAAATCATAGGCTTAGACACATGAGTGAGAAGGGGATGCAAATACTTCACAAAAGAAATTTGTTTCCAGATATTAAACAAATTGATTTAGATTTTTGTGAGCACTGTGTTTATGGAAAACAAAAGAGAGTCAGATTTCTTAGAATTGGAAAAGAAAAGAAGAGTGAAAGGTTAGAGCTTGTGCATACAGATGTATGGGGACTAGCTTAGGTATCATATCTTGGTGGATCTCTTTATTATGTTACTTTTATTGATGATGCAACTAGAAAAACTTGGGTTTATTACATTCGACAAAAATTTGATGTTTTTGACACTTTTAAGAAATGGAAAGCTTTGGTTGAGAATGAGACAGGAAAAAGGTTGAATTGTCTCATATAAGAAAATGGAGATGAATATTGCAGCAAGTATTTTGATGATTAGTGTTCATACCATGGGATTTGTAGAGAGAAGACAGTTCCAGGAACACCACAAGAAAATGGTGTGTCAGAAAGGATGAATAGGACCATCATGGAGCATGCAAGGAGTATGAGATTGTGTGTAGGATTGTCCTTACAATTCTGGGTATATGTTGTAGATATTTTTGTTTACTTAATAAATAGAGGACCTTCAATGTCTTTGGATGGTGGAATTCCAAAGGAGGCATGGATAGGTAAAAAGCTAAACTATTATTCAAGAAAATAGAATAAAGCTTGAGGAAAAATCCAAGAAGCGTACCTATATTGGATACAGTGTTAATGATTTTGGTTATCGCTTATGGGATTATGAAAATCACAAAACTGTTAGGAGTAGAGATGCCATATTCAATGAGAATGTCATGTACAAAGATCAGTTGCAGGGAAAGAAATAGGAAAAAGAAAGACCAGAATATACAGTGCTTGATGAGATCATTGAAAAATAAATTCCAAAGGTACCAGAAAATCAAAATGTACAACAACAAGAGAAAAAAGTACCTCAAACTCATGCAAGTGTTGTTAGAATATCTACCAGGTTAAGTAGATCCCCTGAACGATACTCTCCTTCATTGTATTATTTATTGTTGATTGATTCTAGTGAACCATAAAGTTATGAAGAGGTAATGCAGGTAGACACTAAAAAGAAGTGGGAGCAAGACATGAAAGAGGAAATGGATTCCTTGGTAAATAACTAGACTTGGGACTTGGTTCATTTGGCTACAGGAAAAAGAGGATTGCAAAATAAATGGGTTTACAAGTTGAAGGAAGAGGATGGAGGAAAAAAAACAGTACAAGGCTATACTTATTGTAAAGAGGTTTGCACAAAAGAAAGGTATATATTTTGATGAAATATTTTCTCATGTTGTTAGGATGACTTCAATTAGGACTATTTTAAGTCTTTTGGTAGTAGAAGATTTGCATCTTGAACATTTAAATGTAAAAACATATTTTCTCTATGGGGATTTGGAGGAAGTGATGCAGGAGCATCTCCAACGAGCCAGCACGGAGATAAAAGACAGCTGGAAAAGTACCCAACGCAAATTTTGAAAATGTTATGTAATGACAATGAGATCATTAAACAGAGGGGACACTTGTAAAATATAAACGGACCTTGAGCGATCCACTCTCGTCCTTAGTAGGTAGAAGGTATTTATAATAGTTAATGCAAGTAGATAGAATTTAATGCGTAGATTAGAAAGTTTAGAATGAAAGAGGGAAACGATATATAGACACCCTCATTGTGTATTGTAACATGATTATGTCAATTGAGAGCATAGAGCATAGAAGAGAAGAAGCAGAGAGTTGTGTAGAAGAATTCCATGTACAAAAGTTCTGGATTAATACAAAAACAAGCTTTGATTGAGACTCATGGTGTTCAAATATTATTTGTGTATGTATTGTTGAAGGTTATGCTCATGAATGTTTTACTCTTTCTGTCATGAATTTGTTGTTTATGCTATGTGTGTATGATTTCTGGTTAAATGTCTGAAATCTGAGAGAGAAAGAGAGTAAGGGAAATGAGTTTCAATTGTTTCTTTATTTGAGCAAGAGTTCCTGCAAGGAGTGCAGTTGAATTATCTGCAAGGAGTGCATTGACAAAGGGTTCAAAGGTTTGTCTCTGAAAGATCAGATAAGATAGATTTTGTTCTCATTCCCTCAAAAGTGCAGCTAGGCACAAGAGTCATGCAAGGAGTGCTCAGGCTGAGTAAAGTCCCAGAGTTTGCGAACCTGAGAGATTGTTGAAGTACTACTGCTACAGGGAGTGCGCAGAGTCGAAGGACTTCAATTCTTTGAAGTAATTGAAGAATTTGTCGTAAGGAGTGCATGTAGGAGTCTTCTTTAAGACTCGGAGGTGGAAAAAGCTCAGGAAGGATAAAACCTTCGAAATTGTCAAAGAGAAGCATAGGAAGTTTGTGCATTGGAACATTGAGAAGGCGTCGCAAGTTTGTGTCGTAGGCGGTTAAGTACCATTGAAAAACACTTTGGTAAAAAGTTGCAGAAGTCCTTGAGAAGGAAGAGGAACGAATGGTCGGAATTCTCCGTGGAGAATTCACGAAGTCCCGTGAACCGTCAGATCTCGCAGAGTAGCAGGGGAGTTACGACGAGTGTTTTCAAAGGGTTCAAGCTTAAGAGCGACAGAGCTGTACATCCAAGCCAACAGGAGTCATTAGATTTGGTCATGGATTTTCATTCTGGGTTTTCGGGAGTTGCCGGACAAAAAGCCTTGTATCAGGACTCGCGAAATCATGAATTGCGAAGTCCCAAAAAGGTGAAATTCTAATCACGGTCCAGTTCTGGGAATCGTGTCAGAGTTTGACATTTCAAGATTTTCAGGAAATAGAGAGTTAGGATTTTGGAGGTCATGGAGCAAAGTTGCATGAAATCGCAACTCGTGAACTCACGAAAGATGAATAGCCGAAATTGATATCAGGATTCAGGAATTCGGGGTTTGCGTTGACAAGAGATTTTGGTATTGAGAGTCTCGAGCTCCCGATACACAAAAATCATGCTGACCATTGGATCAAGTGGGGAATCATAGCTTTTGATTTCTTTTGGTGACCAAATATTGGAGTTCATTAATTCGGGTTTCAGGGGTCTGAGGAATAAGACACTTGATTATAGGATTCATGAAATCGCGAAGTCCGATCTCCCGAAATGCAAAGGGGGAATTCCTCGAGGTTTTTTTGTGGATGTATATTTTCCCGAAAGGGAAATAGAAGAGCCAATTGCCAAGAGCTCTTTGGGCTAGTGGAAGAAGAATGATCCTATGTACTTGGACTTCTAACCTGCGGGTTAGGAGGACTGCGTCATTTCTGGTATCAAAGCCCGAGTCTTGTTTGTATATTTTAGGTAGGAAAATCGAGAAGGAATTTCAACCATGCCACCGAGAAGAAGGGACAGACAAACACCTGATCCACCAGAGGATATGGAGGTGTCAAGAGAAAGAGGTAAACAGGTGTCGAATCTAGAAGTGGAAAGAGATCTGCATGGCATTCACGCCAGACTCGTGGATGTGTAAATAAAAAGAGGCACAGAGCTGATATTGGAGATATCAGTGAGTCCGAAAATGAAGATGACGTTGGACATGGAGAAGAAGAAGTCACAACAAAAGATGCAGCAAATGAACGCCTGATTAGAGATGTTGCAAGAATGAGTGCAAGATCCAAGATGGACATTCCAGTTTATGAGGGAAATTTGGATGTAGAGGAGCTTCTAGACTGGATTAGAGCTCTAGACACATATTTTGACTATGAAGATGTTGAAGAGGACAAGAAGCTCAAACATGTTGTCACGATATTAAAGGGACATGCAACATTATGGTGGGATAAGCTACAAGCTAACAGACATTGCTAAGGCAAGAAGAAGATCAAGAGTTGGGATGGGATGATCGCAAAGATGAAGGCAAAATTCATCCCTAGAGATTATCAAATTACTATGTTTCGAAGGATGCAGAACTTGAGGCAGAAGCTGATGATAGTGAAGGAGTACACTGAAGAGCTCTATAGGCTGAGCATCAGAGCAGGTCATCCTGAAAGTAATGATAAAAAAGTTGCTACGTATATGAATGGCCTGAGATATGAAATTCAGGATGAGATGAGTATGTTGACCATCCGAACAGTGGAAGGTGCTTATCAAATGGCTCTAAAGGAGAAAGAAAAGCTGATTCAAAAGCAGGGTCAAAGAGGCCGAGGAAGAAGTCAACCCAAGGGAAAGTCAGTTGTCCAAGATAGAAATTAGAAGCCTAAGGAATAATGGAAGAAACCTCAACCTTAGATTGAGAGAGGTCGAAGCTCACAGCAAGGAAAATACGCTAGACAAAGAGAGAAGTATGTTGATCAGAGAGGAGAGTATGCTGATACCAACATGTTTCCTCATACTAGAGGTAAAGGAAGAGGAAGAGGTGGAGTAATAACATGCTTCACATGTGGAAAGGTCGGACAGAAGTCTTACGAGTGTCCAGACAAAAATAAGGAAGGTGGTGAGGCTCACATTTCCGAAGCACAAAGGCGGAATATTGAGGCAGAGGATACTGAAGGTAGAAGATCACTAATGATGCGAAAAGCTCTTTTGACACCAAAGAAAGAGGTGGAGAGTTTATTCCAAAGAAGTAGACTTTTTCAGACCACTTGCAAGACCAAGGACAGGGTATGTAAGGTCATTATGGACAGTGATAGCATGGATAATCTTGTTTCGACAGAGATGGTAGAGAAGCTGGAGCTGGAGACGATTGAACATCCAAGTCCATATAGAGTTTCATGGTTACAAAAAGGACATTAGGTAAATGTCACTAAACAATGTTTAGTTGAATTTAAGATAGGAGGATATAATGATAAGATATTATGTGATGTTATTCCTATGGATGTTTGTCATCTATTGTTGGGTAGACCATGGCAGTATGACAGGAATGTGATTCATGACAAGAAAATGAACACATACACCCTAGAGAAGAATGGGAGAACTCACATGTTGCTTCCAATCAAAGATAAAGAGGTGAAACCTGTGGTGAGCAACACTGTACTTCTCATGAGTGGGAAGGAACTTCTTACAAAGGTTAAAAAGAAGGAGAAACCGCAATTCATTGTGGTCAGGAAGCCAAAGATTGTTTTAACCAGCACAAGGGTAGATGATTTACCAGAAGAGGTTCAGGAACTGCTGGAAGAGTTTGATGACATAGTAGTGGATGAACTACATCGTTCGTTGCCACCGATTAGAAGTGTGAGTCATTATATTGATCTCATACCTAGAGCTAGTTTTCCAACAGTACAGATTGATGCCGCAGGAGAATGAAGAGGTCAAGAGACAAGTCCAGGATTTGTTGGACAAAGGTTTGGTCAGGAAAAGCTTGAGTCCATGTGTTGTTCCAACAGTACTCAGTCTAAAGAAAGACGGAGGCTAGAGGATGTGTACTGACTCGAGGGAAATCAACAAGATAACCATCAAGTACAGATTTCCATTGCTAAGGATGGATGATTTCATGGATTGTTTGAGTGGGGCTAAATTTTTTTTTAAGATTGATTTGAAAAGTGGCTATCACCAGATTCGCATGAGAAAAGGTGATGAATGGAAGACAACCTTCAATACTAATGAGGCATTGTAGGAATGACTTGTTATGTCATTTGGCTTAACGAACACGCCAAGTACTTTCATGAGATTGATCAATGAAGTCCTGAAGGATTTCATCGAAAAATTTGTCATTGTGTACCTTGATGACATACTCATTTTCAGTAAAACAAAGGCAAAACATCTGAAGCATTTGGCTACAATGATGCAGAGGTTACAGCAGGAGAAGTTGTTGATAAACATGAAGAAATCCTCATTCATGAAGACAAAGCTCATTTATCTGGGTTTTGTTATTTCTGCAAATAAGTTGAGGATGGATCCAGATAAAGTGGAGGTGATCAAGAATTGTCCGCCACCAAAGAATATATTTGAGGTGAGAAGTTTTCACGGATTGGCTAGTTTCTACCGAAAATTCATTAGGAATTTTAGTGGAATTAGTGCACCGATGATGGACACAATGAAGAAGAGACAAAAATATTTTCACTGGACATAAGAGGCTGATAAGAGTTTTAATCTGTTGAAGAAGAAAATCACGGAACAACCAATATTGGTGTTGCTTGATTTCCAAAAGACATTTCAAGTGAAGTGTGATGCAAGTGGATTTGCAATAGGGGCAGTCTTGAGCCAAGAAGACAGGCCGATAGCATACTTAAGTGAAAAGATGAATGAAGCAAACGTGAAATACTCCACGTATGACAAGGAGTTCTATGCTATTATTCAGGCATTGAGGAAATGGAGAAATTACTTAATTCCTAAAGATTTTGTCTTATACAGTGATAATCATGCATTGAAAATTATGACTCAACAAGAAAAGTTGAATCAAAGACATGTAAAATGGGTTGAATATATGCAAAATTTCACTTTTGTGATTAAACATATTTCTGGTACTGCTAACAAAGTTGTTGATGCTTTGAGCAAGAAGTGTTTTCTATTGCAGGAGTTCAAAGTCAAAACATTGGGTTTTGATGATCTCAGGGACATGTATAGAGCTGATCCAAATTTTAAAGAAGCGTACGAAGCAGCTAAGAATCCAATTCTCAGAGATAGAATCCAATGGGTAGAATACATGATCAAGGATTACTATTTAAGGGTAATCAACTTTGTATTCCAAAATGCTCCATGAGGGAGAATTTGCTAAAAGAGAAACACAGTGGAGGATTGGTCGGACACTTCGGTCATGACAAGACATTCACAAAGTTGAATGAATCATATTTTTGGCCAGGAATGTGAGCATAAGTTAAAATATTTTTGGATAGATGTAGGATTTGTCATCATTCAAAAGGAAAGAGACAGAATGCAGGATTTTATCAACCGTTACCCATACCTGACAGGTCCTGGGATGCAGTCAGCATGGACTTCATATTGGGGTTGCCAAGAACACAAAGAGGGTTTGACTCAATATTTGTGGTAGTGGATAGATTTTCCAAAATGGCACATTGTATACCATGTCAGAAAACCAGTGACGCAACTCACATTACGAACTTGTTTTTCAAAGAAGTCATTCGACTTCAGGGCTTGCCAAGAAGCATAGTTTCAGATGGAGACATTAAGTTCGTAGGACACTTTTGGAGGACCTTATGGAATAAGTTGGGAACTAACTTTTCATTCAGTTTGTCTTATCATCCTCAGATGGATGGACAGATAGAAGTGGTGAACAGAAATCTGGGAGACTTGCTGAGGAGCTTGGTGACAGAACACCACAACCAATGGGATAACATATTACCATAGAAGGAGTTTTCTTATAACGAATCGGTTAATAGAAGAATGAGGCAGAGTCCATTTTATATTGTCTATGACATGTAGCCAAGAGGAATTTCTGAGCTGAGAGATTCAAAACAGACTGCGACTAGGAGTGCTAGTGCAGAAGATTTCACAGAGGCAATGAAGGAACTTCACAACCAGGTGAAGGAAATATTGCAGAGTTTGAGCCAGAAATATAAATGAAGAGAAGATCAAAATAGGAGACAGCTTCAATTTGAAGTTGTCGATTTGATCCTCACACATTTGAGAAAGGAAAGGTTCCCGAGAGGAACATATAATAAACTAAAAATGAAGAAAATCGGACCATGCAATGTCTTGAAGAAATTTGGGGCAAATGCTTACGAGATTGAATTACCTGATGGGATCAGAATTTATCTAATATTCAATATCTTGGATTTGTACCCTTATAAAGCTGAGGAAGAAAGAACAAGAAATGAATAACTAGAGGTTCAGTGGCGAAAGCAAGTGCCAGTTGTAGAAAAGCTGCAGATGGAGCACATATTGGACAAAAGGGTCAGCAAGAAGACGAGGTGAAAGAAATACTTTGAGTATTTGGTCAAATTGAAGGGCCATCTAGTTGAAGACGCCATCTGGGAGAATGAAGCAGAGATCCAAAAGATTGGAAGGATCGTGCGTGAGCTCATGGACAGGAGCCCATGAAAATTTTCAAGTGAGGGAGTATGATGCAGGAGCATCTCAAGCAAGCCAGCATGGAGATAAAAGACAGCTGGAAAATTACCTAGCACAAATTTTGAAAATGTTATGTAATGACAATGAGATCATTAAATGGAGGGGACGCTTGTAAAATATAAATGGACATTGAGCGATCCACTCTCGTCCTTAGTAGCTAGAAGGCATTTATAATAGTTAATGCAAGTAGATAGAATTTAATGCGTAGATTAGACAGTTTAGAGTGAAAGAGGGAAACGGGATATAGACACACTCATTGTGTATTGTAACATGATTATTTCAATTGAGAGCATAGAGCATAGAAGAGAAGAAGCAGAGAACTGTGTAGAAGAATTCCATGTACAGAAGTTCTGGATTAATACAAAAAGAAGCTTTGATTCAGACTCATGGTGTTCAAATATTCTCTGTGTATGTATTGTTGAAGGTTATGCTCATGAATGTTTAACTCTTTTTGTCATGCATTTGTTGTTTATGCTATGTGTGTATGATTTCTTGTTAAATGTCTGAAATCTGAGAGAGAGAGAGAGTAAGGGAAATAAGTTTCAATTGTTTCTCTATTTGAGCAAGAGTTCCTACAAAGAGTGCAGTTGAATTGTCTGCAAGGAGTGCATTGACAAAGGGTTCAGAGGTTTGTCTCTGAAAGCTCAGATAAGATAGATTTTGTTCTCATTCCCTCAGAAGTGTAGCTAGGCACAGGAGCCGTGAAAGGAGTGCTCAGGCCGATTAAAGTCCCAGAGTTTGCAAACTTGAGAGATTTTTGAAGGACTACTGCTGCAGGGAGTGTGCAGAGTCAAAGGAATTCAATTCTTTGAAGTAATTGAAGAATTTTCCACAAGGAGAGCATGCAGGAGTCTTCTTTAAGACTCGGAGGTGGAAAAAACTCAGGAAGGATAAAACTTTCGAAATTTTCGAAGAGAAGCATAGGAAGTTTCTTGCATTGGAACATTGAGAAGGCGTTGCAAGTTTGTGTCGTAGGCGGTTAAGTATCGTTGAAAAACACTTTGGTAAAAAGTTACAGAAGTCCTTGAGAAGAAAGAGGAATGGACGGTCGAAATTCTTCGTGGAGAATTTGCGAAGTCCCGTGAACCGTCAGATCTCGCAGAGTAGCAGGGGATTTACGACGAGTGTTTTCAAAAGGTTCAAGCTCAAGAGAGACAGAGCTATATATCTAAGCCAACAGGAGTCATTGGATTTGGTCGTGGATTTTCATTTTTGGTTTCGGGAGTTGGGGGACTGAAAGCCTTGTATCAGGACTCGTGAAATCGCGAAGTGGGAAGTCCTGAAAAGGTGGAAGTCTAGTCGCGGGCCAGTGCCGGGAATCGTGTTGGAGTTTGACATTTCAGGATTTTCGGGAAATAGAGAGTTGGGATTTCGAAGGTCGTGGAGCAGAGTTGCATGACATCGTAACTCGCGAACTCACAAAATCCGAATAGCCGAAATTGATATCGGGATTCAGGAATTCGGGGTTTGCGTTGACAAGAGATTTTGGTATTGAGAGTCTCGAGCTCCCGATACACGAAAATGGCGTTGACTGTTGGATCAAGCGGGGAATCACAGTCATTGATTTCTTTTGGTCACTGAATATTGGAGTTCATTAATTTGGGTTTCGGGGGTTTGAGGAATAAGACACTTGATTATAGGATTCACGAAATCGTGAATTCCGATCTCCCGAAACACAAAGGGGGAATTCCTCGAGGTTTTGTTGTGCGTGCAGATTTTCTCGAAAGGAAAATAGAAGAGCTAATTGTCGAGAGCTCTTCGGGCCAGTGGAAGAAGAACGATCCTGTGTACGTGGACTTCTGACTTGTGGGTTAGGAGGGCTGTGTCATTAAGAGATTTATATGCAACAACCACAGGGGTATGAGGTCAAAGGGAAGGAAATTTGGTATGCAAATTGAAGGAGAGATTGTATGGTATAAAGAAATCTCCAAGGTAGTGGTATTTGAAGTTTGACAGGTTTATGACAGGACAAGGTCGTAGTAGATGTCATTCTGATCACTGTGTTTATTTAAAAATGATAGAAAATAGAAGTTGTATTATCTTGCTATTGTATGTAGATGACATGCTTTTTGCAAGGTCTAATATGAAGGATATAAATGTGCTCATGAAGAAATTAGATAATTCATTTGCGATGAAGGATTTGGATGCTGCAAACAAAATCCTTGGTATGAGAATAGCAAGAGAAAGGAAAAAATGCAAATTGACATTGTCTCAGGGTGAATACATAGAGAAGGTGTTGGAGAGGTTTAGAATGCAAAATTCCAAACCAATTAGTACACCTTTGTCCAACCATTTCAAATTAACTAAGGAAATGTGTCCCAAGACACGAGAGGAGATAGAATACATGTTCAGGGTCCCTTACTCATCAACAGTTGGCAGCTTTATGTTTGCGATGGTTTTCACAAGACTAGATATTGAACATGCAGTGGGAGTTGTGAGTAGGTATATGAACAATCCATGGAAAGAACATTGGGAGGCAGTAAAGTGGATTCTCAGGTATTGGAGGTTTAGACATTGTTATACAGAGATATTTTGATTCAGATATGGTAGGTGATAAACATAGCAAGAGAAGCACCACAGGGTATGTTTTTACTATAGGTGGAACAATAGTAAGTTGGATTTCAATACTATAAAAGGTTGTTTCATTTTAAACAACGTAAGTAGAGTATGTTGTTTCTATAGAGGCTAGTAAAGAGATGATTTGGTTACATAGGTTTATGGATGAATTGGGAAAGAAGAAGGAGAATAGTAGGTTGTATTTTGATAGAAAGAGTGTCATTCATATTGAAAAGAAATCAACTTTCCATTCTAAGACTAAACATATACAACTCATGTACCATTTCATAGGATCCATCTTGGAAGATGGATATTTGAAGTTGGAAAAGATACATACTAGCCAGAATCCTGTAGAAACTGAGTTCCTGCTCAGTTTCAGTTGGTATTCAAGCATGAAGGTGAAGATGAGAAATTTTCTAGGTCCAAGGTCGATCATAGTCCAACTGGTAGAACAATAGTGGATTTGTTGTGATTAGTCTCAAAGTGGGAGATTCTTGGTTGAGGAGCCTAGTTATCTTCCTGATTCAAATGTTTGTTTCAGCCATTCTTAGACCCCATTCCATAATGGGGGGGTGTGTGGAGGATCTCCCCCCCACAACTGTTCCTAGGGGGGGTGGCGAAATTTATTTGTAGCCCCCCCTGGCGGGGGATTCGGGGTAGTGCCCCCGAAGAGAAATATTGAGGAAAATTGCCTTGTAAAATATTGTAATTCTATAGCTAATATGGACCATTCATTATAAGGTCATATATATGATAGTAGAAGTTGTGTTAGGGTTTTTTCCCTAGAAGGAAACCCTCTTTTATGAGGGAATTGTATTAGAGTTGTGCATGTATGCGAATTTTGTATTTTGAGAGAGGAGATTGTGAGAGAAAGAAGAGGAAGTTACAACGAGTGTGTTGTAGGTTTTATCCCTTCATTTTGATGGATAATAAAAAGGAAGGACCCAAAAATTTCTCTGGTGGATGTAGCCCACACTGGGTGAACCACATTTATCAGTGTCTCTATTGTATTGTGTACCTTTTGTTTTCTATTTCCTCATTTGTTTTATTTTATTGCTCCGCAATTATGTTTTTCTAACATGCAGTAATTATTTTCTGACATTTATTGATGATTTCTCAAGAAAGACATGGATTTATTTCCTAAAGCATAAATCTGATGCATTGAGCTATTTTCATAATTTTAAATCACTTGTGAAGAAGCAGAGTGGTTATTACATCAAGTGTCTAAGAACTGATAGAGGAGGAGAATATATCTCAAGAGAATTTCAGAACTTTTTAAAGTTTATGGCATCTACAAGAAATGTACCAGATGATATACACCACAACATAATGGTGTCTCGGAAAGAGAAAAAAACTCTCATGGAAATGGCGCACAGTATGTTCGTATCCAAACATTTGTCAAATGAGTATTGGGATGAGGCAATAACAACTGCAGTATGCATCATGAACATATGTACACCAAAGAGTGTGAAGAATAGAGTTCCTCAAGAAGCCTGGATAGGATTAAAGCATAATGTGGCACACTTAAAAAATTTTGGTTGTGTCGCATACACACATGTTCCAGATGAGCTAAGAAAGAATTTGGACAACACATGACAAAAATATGTATTTTTTTGGTATTCTGAAGACACAAAAGAATACAAGTTGTATGACCATATCAAAAGAAAATTCATAATCATTCACGATGTTCAGTTCGTGGAGAATGAAGCATGGGATGGAAGAATAGCAAAGGTAGTCAAAATTATTGATGCAATGGAGCATGATTAAATAGAAGATGAAGTGGTTCAAGCACCAACCACAGTACAGTGCACAGTCCCTTCTACATTTGGCATTACGACAGAAGCTACAATGAAGAATACTCCAGTAAGATCAATAGGTGTGTAGTCTACATGTAGAGCACAACAAACATAAGAAAGAAGTTTAAGTAGTTCTACATCCTCAAATCCAAATTTAGTAAGTTTATTACCAAGGAAGACAAGAAGTCTGCGCGACATCTATAATGAGGACACAACAAATTCATTTTTAGTTTTTTCTTTGTTTTCACAAATAGATGATCCTTTAAATTTTGAATAATCTGTCAAAGATAATGTATGGGCACAAGCCATGGATGAAGAAATCAAATGCATAGAGAACAATCATACATGGAAATTGGTAGATGTACCTAAAGATAAGGATATGATAAGTGTCAAGTGGATTTATAAAACCAAGCAAGATGCATAAGGAAATGTGTAGAAGCAAAAGGAAAGGTTAGTTGCAAGAGGTTTTACACAGCAACCTGGAATTGATTTCAATGAAACATTTGCACCAGTTGTGTGCATGGACATAATCAGAATTGTGTTATCCATTGTCGCGCAATAAAAGTGTCCAGTTTATCAGATGGATGTATTGTCAACATTTTTGAATGGAAACTTAGAAGAATAAGTGTATCTAGAACAACCACAAGGTTATGTTGATATTATGGTAGCTTCAGGAGGTATGAACCTCTATTGCGACCTTTGACAAGATTAGAATGTTCTGGAAGGAAGAAAAGAAATGAAGGAAACCATAGACAAGATGTCAGATGTAGAAATATAATTAATATGAATTAATTAGTACCAAGAAGGAGAATTCATCCCCAGTAAGTCTTCCAGAACCATTATAAATACAGGGCACCGGTCTCTCATTTGACACACTTCTCAGTAGTTGTAGAGATCCAGTTCTACATAGTGCAGTTGCAGTCTTGTGCTCAAGTCCTAGGGAAGGTACTGTACCAATGTATGGGTGGGACTATCTGATCAGCTTGGTTACTTCTTGCTTGGTGCATTAGCCTCTCTTGACTATTTGATTTCTACCAGGATTCTCTTCTCTGTCAAGGTCAAGGTGCTCGGAGGGTGGCTTCGGCCTATGGTTGGGTGACAAGGGTATTGTCAATGGTAAAACGATCATAATATTTTATATTCTAACAAGTTATGAGCCCACACCTCCTTCATTCAGTCTAAACATTGGAAGGAAGCATAGCCACTAGGATATTGAGCTCGTTGAGGAAATTACACTAGGGTTACTAGCAGGCGCAACTTCCAAAGACACTGCCACTAGGGTTACTAGCAGAAGTAGTTGTAGAATCCCTAATCTCATATCTGACACCTTGTGATGGAGAATCTCACTCAAAAAGAATATATTCATATGTGCCCTAACTCAATGCACCTTTTAGATCTCTCAAAAGATAGAAACGACGAAGTTGAAGTTTTGGATCAAGGCATGACCAGTTACCAGTTAATCGAAGACATGAGTGAAACGATCAGTCTTTTACACTACTCAACACTTACTGGAATGATTGAAGATGACATGTGGATAATTGATAGTAGACCTTCTAGGCACATGATGGGAGATCAAGCCAGACTCTCAAATATAAATGAGAAGAAGACCTCGTACAAGGTAGAGATTGCAGACAAAACCACTTACCCCGTGGAAAGATTTGGACAAGCCTCCATCAAAATGAAAATAGGTAACTATGTTCACTTAAGAAATTTTTTATATGTACCTCGTTTAGAAAAGAATCTTGTATCGATATCTTACCTACAAGACAAGGGAAACATAATAGCTTTCATGGAAGGAAAAGTGTTATCATGGTATAAAGACTCCAGCATAGAGAATGTTAGGGTTATTGGAAGTCATGAAGGAAATCTGTATAGACTACTAGAAAAAATGAAGAAGCTCTTATACACAACGAAGTCAACCCCAATGAGATTTGGCACAAAAGGTACACTCACATTAACTATCAAGCATTACCCTTTCTCAAAAGGATGGTTGAAGGAATACCAAAGTTGTAGTCTACACATGAAGGAATCTATAAAGGATTTGCTCTTGCGAAGAATATCAAGAAACCATTCCCAAGCAACAACAACAGATCTAACGAGATTCTAGATCTGATACACTCAGATGTTTGCGGTCCAATGCTAGTAAAATCTCTAGGAGGATCTTCTTACTATGTAATATTCATATATGAATATTCAAGAAAGACTTGGTTATATCTACTGAAGACAAAAGATGAAGTATTCAACAAGTTTCAAGTGTTCAAAGAAAAAATAAAAAATCTCACGAATACGAAGATCAAGACACTAAGAACCGATAATGGTGGAGAATACACATCAAATAAATTTGTTGCATTCTGCAAATCTATAGGGATTAGGAGGGATCTTATTGTTCCTCATAATCATCAAAAAAATGGTGTAGCAGAAAGAAATAATAGATCCATTGAAAAAACTGTAAAATCCTTACTAAATGATCAAGGTGTGTCCATGTTCTTATGGGGAGAAGCAACACTGACAACAATATATGTACATGATAGAAGTCCTCATCATATATTGAAGGACATGACACCAGAAGAAGCTTTCTCAGGTAAGAAACCTAATATGGAAAATCTAAGAATATATGGATGTCCTGTTTACTCTCACATTCCCAAGGACAAGAGGAATAAACTATAAACTTTAGGAAAGAAAGGGATATTCGTGGGATACAGTGATTCATCCAAAGCTTATAGAATATATATTCTAGAACAACACAAGATTGAAGTCAACAGAGATGTAACATTCAATGAGAAGATGGCCTTCAAGAAATCCATAGAAGAAACTATAGAAGAAGAAGAGATTGAAGAACTTAACGAAAAAAGAACAAAAAATGAAAATGATGAAAAAGAACTACATGATCATCCTATGGAGCCATGTGAAAACATTGATTCAGATATTGTACCTAAAACCAAGAAAATACCATCTTATCTTGAATCTACCTTACAAGACACATAAAGACTTAAGGTTCCAGAAGGAACATTCAGAAAGAGTAAAAGACCTAAAATATTCTCAAGTTATGCAGCATACATGACAAAGCTCCTAGATGAAGAACCTACCACATTTGAAGAAGCAGTTCAAAAGGGACAATGGAAAGAAGCTATGACGGAAGAGCATCAATCCATTATGAAAAATGAGGTATGGGAAATCGTACCAAGACCTAAAGAAAAATCAGTGGTAACTTTAAAATGGGTGTACAAGATATGCAGCAGACAGAAGCATGGATAAATATAAGGCAAGATTCATAGCTAGAGGGTTCTCCCAAAAGGAGGGAGAAGATTATGATGAGACATTTTCTCTAATGGCTAGATATACTTCCATCAGAACTATCATATCTCTTACCTCTTCCATGGGATGGAACTTACATAAGATGGATGTAAAGAAAACTTTCCTCAATGGAGCTATTGAAGAAGAAGTATGTATTGAACAACCTCAAGGGTTTGAGGTACATTCCAAATACACTCACGTTTTCAGATTAAAGAAATCTCTATATGGACTCAAGAAAGCTCCAAGGGATTAGTATGCTAGAATGCACAATTATCTAACAAGACTTGGTTTCTCCAAGAGTCATGCAGATCCAAACCTTTACTATAAAGTCATGGACAATGCACCTGTAATCCTACTACTATATGTTGACAATCTATTCATAACAGGTGAAGAATCTCTCATCATCCAGTGCAAGAAGGAATTAGCTTCTGAATTTGATATGAAATATCTAGGTCTCATGCATTATTACTTGGGACTAGAAGTATGGCAGAAGCATGGTGAAGTATTCCTTGGAAAAGGAAATTATGCAATAAAGATCCTTCAGAAATTTGGAATGATGGATTGTAATTCCGTGGACACCCCTATGAATGCGGATATAAGAAAAGTGAAAGATCCAGATTCTGATCCAGTAGACCCATCTCTATATCGACAACTAATTGTGTCATTGATGTATCTGGTAAATACTCGACCAAACATTTGCATTTTCGTAAATACACTAAGACATTTCCAGGTGGAACTAAGACATGAACATTGGATAGCTACAAAGCATGTACTAAGATATATTCATGGGACAATAAACTATGGTTTGAGATATACCACATCTAGCAATATATAGCTTCATGGATTCACAAACTCTGATTGGCAGGAAGTGCAGAAGACAGAAAGAGCACTTCAGGCATGTGTTTCATCTTGGGCTCCACTATGATATCTTAGGGCAGAAGGAAACAAAATCTTGTCGCACTCAGCACAACAGAAGAAGAGTATATGGCAGCATGTGAAGCATGCACAGAAGCAATATGGTAAAGGAAGTTAATCTTTGATTTATTTGATTAGATTCCAGAATTGACCATAATATATTGTGATAATCAGAGTTGTATAAGATTATCATAACATCCTCTGTTTCATGAAAGGTCGAAACATATTGAGATCAAATACTACTTTATTCGAGATAAATTCCAGGAAGGAGAGGTAAAGCTCGAGTATATCCCCACAGACGAGAAGACAACAGACATCCTGACAAAACCTCTATCTAGAATAAAGTTTGCATATTTCCAAGAGAAGATGGGAATCGTGGAAATAACTCCCTTAGATGAAAGGGAATAAATAACTCTCCAGGTTAGGAGGGAGCACTGAAAATATGATTGAAGACATTTATTTTCAAGATTGAAAAATCACCCAGTTGGCCAGATTCTTTCCTGTTCGGAAAGTGGATTGATATTTCTGATGAACAACGATTTCCCATTTTGGCTAACATGGGAAATAGTCCATATTGTTGATGTATCATAGAAAACGACTTCCCATTGTGGTTAACATGGGGAGTGGTCTAGGGCAGTCTCTCTTCTTGAGGGTTACTCAAGAAGACAGGCCCACCTCAATGAATCGTTATTTCTCATTGTGGTTAACATGAGGAATGGTCCGTTTTGGAGGTTGATACAGGACAATATTTTCCTCTTGTGGTTAACAGAGGAAATGGTTTGGACAGTCATTCCTTAGGGTTTATACATTATCTCTAAGGTGCACTTTGATTAGTGTAGGAAGAATGCCCCAGGGTGGGGAATGGTCCAGGTTCAGCAATCAGGGATAGACATTCCTTAGGGTTTATACATTCTCTCCAGGGTGCACTTTGATTAGTGTAGGAATAATGGCCAAGGGTGAGGAATAGTCCAAGCTCAGAAATCAGAAACAATCATTCTTCCTTGTTTGAGAAGAATAGGGTAGATAGCCCATTGTTGATGTTCTATACTAAGGGAAGATATTCTTTCAAATCTCACAAATGTAAGTGAAATATTGGCCCAAATGGTTCAGTTTATTTTTAACAATATTTTATGTGAAAGTTGTCATCATATGATTGTTATGGAGACTGCCAATCTCCATACAGTAGAGATATACTACTATGGTGGATATCTTCCACTGATTGTGACTATGTGTCACAGTTTGATTAGTTGTGTACTACCGTGGATAGACACAGTTGTGTTCTATCAATTTATATTGTACCAGTTGTCATAGGAGATTATCCAGTTGGATAATAATGACGGTGCTTGTGATACTACCAGTTGAATGCTCTGTTTGTGCTCAAGACCATACCTCCCTAGCTAGGAGGGAGTGTTGATATTATGGTAGCTTCGAGAGGTATGAACCTCTATTATGACCTTTGACAAGATTAGAATGTTTCAAAAGGAAGAAAATAAATGAAGGAAACCCTAGACAAGATGTCGATTGAAGAAATATAATTAATATGAATTAATTAGTACCCAGAAGGAGAAGTCAGCCCCAATAAGTCTTCCAGAACCACTATAAATATAGGGTGTCAGTCTCTCATTTGACACACTTCTCAGTAGTTGCAGAGAGCCATTTCTGCACAGTGCAGTTGCAGTCTTGTGTGCAAGTCATGGGGAAGGTACTGTGCCAGCTTTTGGGTGGGACTATCTGATCAATTTGGTTACTTCTTGCTTGGTGCATTAGCCTCTCTTGGCTATTGGATTGCTACCAGGATTATCTTCTCTGTCAAGGTCAAGGTGCTCGGAGGGTGGCTTTGGCCTATGGTTGGGTGACAAGGGTATTGTCAATGGTAAAATGAGCACAATCTTTCATATTCTAACAATGAGGTTCCAGGATAATAAGACAAGGTGTACAGATTGAAGAAATCATTGTATGGATTAAAGCAAGCTCCCAGATCTTGGTACAGTTGAATAGATACCTATCTTACACAAAATGGATTTCAGAGAAGTGAAAAAGAGCCAACTATGTACATCAAAGAAAATCATGAAGGTAACATGTTAATTTTTTTCTTATATGTAGATGATTTGATTTTTACAGGTGATTTGGGTATAGAAGAATTGAAGTCAGTCATGAAGGATGAATTTGAAATGACTGGTTTGGGGATAATGAGATATTTTTTGGGAATAGAAGTTCACCAGTATAAAAATGGTATATCTATATCACAGTCCAAGTATGCACATGAGATTCTCAGAAGATTCAATACGATAAATTCAAAATCAACCCCAACACCTGTGATAACAGGATTGAAGTTAAGCAAGGAGGATAAATGTAGTGTAGCTAGAGAGGTAGTGGGAGGTCTTGGAGGGCCCATAGTGATAATAATGGATTCCATTCAATGTAAGAGGACATACTAGAAGGTTCTACTTCTAGAAGGTTCCTCCTCTAGAATGTTCTTAGGTGATTGGTAGAACTATATAAAGGGGTTAAATAAATGTAATGAGATATGAAGATAAGTATTTTATTTGGAGTTGAATCTCATCAGGAGGTTTCCCCCTCGAAGAGGAAATTGAACATGAGAGGATCCCTTCCATAATTGGATCCATTGTATCATGTTTCCCTACCTCAAGGGTTTTCTATAATAAAGTGTGGTTTATTCTATATTTCTATGTGGATATATTGTTTATTATGTATTTGTGGTGATTATATTTGTATATATACTTAGGTTCTTAACAAGTGGTATAATATCACTTTCCTTGACAGGAAGTGTGGGAAAATATTTTTATTTTTTGTAGATTTTTTTTTTAAGAAAAAAAAGAGGGCCGAAACATTCTGGACGATTTATGTATATTTTTGTGCACAATTTGTAGAAACTAGTTGTATATATGAGTTCCTATCAAAAAAATACCAAATTTAAAAATAAAAAAAAACAATCGTCCAAATTGGAGCTCTAGAAGTGACTATATCACTGGTTTAAAATCAACCATTTTAAGGGAGTTTCCGTGATGGCGGTGGGACTGCAGAGTTCATAACTTTTCATAAAGTGCTCATATTTCTACTAGATCAACACCATAGGATAAATCATTTTAGGAGATTTCTTTTGGTATATTAAATATGGTGTTTCTGATGGATATTCACTATCAAATCATGGAAGCCATCAAGACAACCATTAAAGAGTTCAAAGTTGAAATGCACCGTATTCAAGAGAAACGTATTCAAGATATCAAAGTTGAAATGAAACATATTCAAGAGGAATCTATTCAAGAGTCCAAAATTTCAAGGCATATTATAGATGAATATAATCAAGAAAGATATTCTTTCTATGATTTCAAGGTCGATTGTGATGATTGGTAGATGGACAATTGTCATTTTTGGGATGATAACTATTTTAATATTTTATTTGATGACTCTACTCCTTCTTCTGTAGAGAAAATCAATGTGAAAAATCATGAGCCAATGATTATGACCAGTGTCTAGCCTACATATTCTACAGTGGTATTGTTCCTTCCAGATTCTGCTGCAACCCTTTCCCACTATGTGGATGGATCTTCTTATTTTGATCCACATGAGAGGTGTTAGTCTTTGGAGCATCATTTTCAGTTGGTTATTGGGTTCCGCTATCTTCCATGTGGAGTTCACATGAGAAATTGGACATGGGACCCTGGTTTACAATGGTGATTGGACTACTTCAACATGGTGTCTTTCATTTCTACATGGGACCATGGTTCTCTAGTCTACTTCAACACTATGGTCCACACCTATCCATGGGACCCTGGTATATGGTTGTACACCCTCATAACAAGCATTGAGGACAACAATTTCATAAGGGGGATGGAATGTAGTGTAGCCAGAGAGGTAATGGGGGACCCCATAGGGCCCATATTGATAATAATGGCGACCATTCAATGTAAGGTGGACTAGGTCCACTATATTATTAAACAAGGCCCACTATGGTAGTTAGATATAATAAATATAAGAGGACTTACTAGAAGGTTCTACTTATAGAAGGTCCCTCCTCTATAATGTTCTTAAGTGATTGGTAGCACTATATAAAGAGTTTCAAACAATATGATGGGAGGTCAAGAAAAATGTTTTTTTTCTGATTGGTATCTCAATAAGAGGATGCCCCCTTGAAGAGGCAAGTGAATAGGAGAGGATCCTTTCCATAATTGGATTCATTGTATGTTGTTTCCCTACCTCAAGGGTTTTCTATAATAAAGTGTGGTTTCTTTTATATTACTCTATGGATATATTGTCTATTCAATATTTGTGGTGATTATATTTGTATATCTACTTAGGTTCTTAACAATAAAGCGTCCAAAGTGGATCCCACACTATTTAAAAGACTGCTAGAAAATCTTATGTATCTAACAATGACAATACCTAATATTATGTATGGAGTGATCCTAATTTCAAGGTTCATGGAAACTCTGAAATAATCACATTGGATGTCATGAAAGAGAATCATGAGATATGTGAATGGAACAAAATATTTTGGCATTAGATATTCTACTTCAGAAGATTTCAAACTTATTGCAAACACTAACAGTGATTGTGGAAGCAACATAGATGATAGGAAAAGTACCTATGGGTACACATTTCATTTTAGAACAGGTATGGTATCATGGGAATCAAAGAAACATCCCATAGTGTCTCTTTCTTTAGTAGAAGAAGAGTAAGTCACATCTACATGCGCAACTTGTCAAGCAGTTTGGATGAGAATAATGTTAAAAAATTTGTTGCAGGAACAACAGGAACCAACTATAGTATTTTGTGACTACAATTCATCCATCATGTTATCAAAGAATCATGTGTTTCATAAGAAAACTAAGCACATTGATACAAGGTATCATTTTATTGGAGAATTGGTGAATAACAAAGAGATCTGTTTAGAGTTTTGCAGGTCAAAAGAACAAGTCCCAAACATTTGCACAAAGGCTTTAGCAAGAGATGAATTTCATCATCTGTGTAGTAGTCTACGAGTCTGCGTAGTAATAGATGAGTGATAGTAAATTGTAAACTCAATTTTTTATTTAAATTTTTGTAACCCCACCTACTTACAATAAAGGGGGAGTCTTGGAAATAGTAATTACAAGTCCATGAGCTTTATGTCTCAGCCGATTTGTCAATCATTCAATTTGTCAGTGGATCTTTTAGTCAACCAAATAGTCAATCATTCAAATTGTCAGTCAGTCTGCTAATACAAACTCGCACGTTTACGCAAGATCAATTTTATTAGTCAACTAGAAGGGGAGTTAAATTAATGGATTCGATCTTATCTTTCTTGAGTCTAGTTAAGTAGAATTTATTGTGCCTTTAATGTTGAGTCGATTTTACTTCTGTAAGAAGTCTTGGTATTTACCCATATAAGTCTGATTCTTTAGTTAGTTGAACATATACAATAGATAGGTAGAAAGAATAGAGTCATGAAGAAGAAAAACAACAACAATTGAGGATTCGAAGAAGTTTGAGCACAAGATCTGTGTCTATGAAGTTAGTAGAAGAAGTTGTTGGAGCTGAAGCTCATTGTACTCAGTAATTGCACATAGCACGTCGAAGTTCTTTATATATATATATATATATATATATATATATATATATATATATATATATATATATATATATATATTCTGTGTTGTCAAATTTAATGTGTAAATTTGAGCTTTTGTTGTGTTTATGTGTTAAAGATTCACACATAGCAGAAGAAATTGTTACTTTAAGTACTTTATTATAGTGCACAGAAATTCCAGTAGGTTTCCCATCACACAGTACATCTTGAGTGTTTAGTGTCAAATTTTGTGGCACCTAGTATTTTATAACTACGCTGCACACTGTAGATTCAAGATGCTTGTGAAGCTTTCACAGCAATAACCCAATAGATGAACCAAATTGACATGGTGAACATGTCTAATGGTGGCCGCTTCACTCATGAATTAGGCCTCGTTGTTCTTATGCCTATGCCTATCAAGAATCTTAACAGCTACTAGAATACCATTATGAAGCTTTCCTTTATACACCACACCATAACCTCCTTCTCCCAACTTTTCTGCAAAGTTGTTTGTGATCTTCTTGAGTTGAAAGTGTGAATATCTTGTTGTCGTTTCATAATCACATTCCCTTAGGAATTTCTCCACCACTGAAATAGAGCTACTATGGCCATATTTAATTCTTCTCCAAAAGGAACGAGAATTTAAGAAGAGTATTATCCATGAGAAGATGCATAAGAAGATCAACACTAGTCCTGGAACGAGGAAAAACGAGCAGGATGAACAGACTATTATTCATGTCATTTTCATATAATACCTAAGAGAAACAAGATACAGATTGATAGTGAAGGTTCAGTAAGATAAACTGAAATAGGAAGAGATAATAAAATTAGCTAGAAAATTCATGAACTTGTTAGGGAAATTTGCTCACATGATTAATCTCGAGGATGAAACTGAAAGTGTTGTGAAATGAAGAGATTGATATCAATATAATCTTCTTCCAACCCAAACATAAATTTCAAAGTGAGGTTTAAGAGGAGAAACTGAAATAGGAAGAAATCATAAATGTACCTGGTAGGAAAAGAAATCCTCCTAGGGTGCAAAATTCAACTACGGTGGAATGAAGAGATTAACCTCAATGTGATTTTTTTCCAAAAATGAATATAATGATGGAAACAAGATACATATTCAGTCTTCAGAGAGAGGTCCAATTGGAGATAATGGAATAGGAATAAACTGTTATTTTACCTACTTACAGGACACATAGATTTGCCATGCTGCAATCTTCGACTATGCTAGAAAGAAGGGATTGATATAAATGTGATCTTCATCCAACCCCTAAGAGAATAATGGAAATTAAATATAGATGGGAAGAAATCATAAATGCACGGCCTATATAATGTGACGATTTTGTTTAACATAAAAATCAAATAAATTAATTAATTTGTCTTTATTGTTGGCACCACTGGCCTAAGAGCATCACCAACAACCAGATAAATGAATCTAGTTGGATAGCCAGTAGAGAAGTTCCAAAGAAAAATGTGAGTGATCAATTATTGTCTACAACGAACAAGATAGTGGAGCCCTTTTTTTTACATGTGAGGTTCAAGGCCGTACTCGCTAGAGAATATGGGGAGGCCTAGCTTTTTAGAATATTAGGGGCTCAACAACAAAAACAAAATATAGATTCATTTAATGGAATCACATGTCACTTACAAGGAATTAAACCTGGGTGAGGAGGATAATAAACATTCCTCCCAACCATCCAAACTAAATTCAATGGACCAGATAATAAAGATCCTTACTAGATAGAGAAATAGTTTTGTAAACAACAAAGAATATACTCAACTGCTTTGGCTCATTTATAGCCAATACAACACAGAAGTTAGAAAGAAAAATTTCATGTAGAATTATGATCAATTTTCATCCAAATGAAAAGGAGAGACTAGTTTCTTACGAGATAATGGAATTGAATGGTGGTTGTGTTAGTTTAATGCGGACATGCAGGGAAAATTAAGACTAATAGATTTGTGAACTAAATTATAAATATAAAAAATATAAATACAAAATATATTTATAATGTTAAATAATTAGTTATTTACTAAATATATATTATATGTTTATTAATTTTTTAAATATCAATAAATATATTTATATAATTTTAAAAATATAAATATAAACTATTTATTAATGTTAAATATATCTGAAATGTTAAATAATTAATTATTTCACGGTA
>JZKD02S1026733.1:117786-133689 GCA_000966675.3 Picea glauca
TCCATGGGCTCATCAGTCCTAGAGATCATAGCAATGTAAATCATATTTCATCATTAAAGTTATCAAATATATGCATGAAATCCCTAACATATCATCTAAGAGCTCAAAGATATTAGATAGATCTACTATACAAAGCTAAGGAAACTGACAGAACAACCTATTGGGCTAATACCCTCAAGAGATGGAAAGTTTCCTCAGAAGATCATTCAAGCCATGTTTTATGTGGTGATATGGTTTTTAGGGATGTCCAGTCATAGTAAGACCAAGGGAAGGTGTTGTCTGTGGGTGCCTTTGTAGGGGTCGAGCTGTACCCGTCATGGATGCATTTTTTCCAAGCCCTTTATTGCCTCATTTTTCTTTTATTGCTTTTCTTTCTTTTTTACTTCAAGGTCTTACCAGAGGAAACTGCCTTGGCTTGGTGGCCAGAGCTGACAGCATTACCCACTGGTATCTTCGTAGAAATGATAAGGCTGGCTCGTGATGAGACCCCCTTTCCTTTGGCCATGCAACCAAAGGTCACTTCCCTGACTTGGTGACCAGATAGTGGAAATGTCATACTGCTAAATACCTATGAACATAATGGGCCGACTCGTGATGAGACCTCCCATCCTCTTAGTTAGGTCTTGTTTTTTTTATTATTTTTCTTAGGGTCCCTTTAATTTCTTATCGAGAGGCTTTTTATTGCCTTCTCGGGGATCCCCTAGGTGAAGCATCTCTAGGTTTCATTTCCTATGGCTTTTATCTTTTGCCAGCTGCTTTTACCCCGTGGGCCTTTACCCCCTTCTTCCCACAAGACAATATGTAACCCTCAAAGGTCAGCCTAATGGCCAGACTAGGGGAATGGGATGGATGAGCGGGGTATAAGATGTAAATATGATAAGATGGTGGGAGCGAACGATGGCTCTGCATATCCCCCTTGGTGGCTAACCAAAACCCATGAATATCAGCTTGCTAAGTTACCCAATCAATCACCCCAACAATGGTCAAGTGGATTAGTGTAAGATCCATGTAGTCATCAGAAATGAAAGGAACCTAATGCATATATAAGAAGTTCATAACAATCAAATATGACACATACCATGATACCTCGGACCAATTACCTCATGGAGCAAGATTCCTCTCTGATGCAGGCCCAGGCCAGTGGTGATGGAAACTGCTATTGCTGACAGGACAAATCTGACAAAGAAGATGAAATATAGGCCCTCCAGGGCCATACTCAATTCAATCTTGCTCTCGGTACTCCATGTCTAGGACCATGTGGGCCTCGAGACATGATCTCCTAGTTATCTCTAGATATCGAGGATAATAGGCCCTCCAGGGCCATGCTCAAGTCGATCCTGCTCTCGGTACTCCATGTCTAGGACCATGTGGGCCTCGAGACATGATCTCCTAGTTATCCCTAGATATCGGGCATAAAATGAACCACTTATCCCTTCAGAGCACCACATCGCGAGACTCCCATTATGCTCGATAAAGCCAATATCCAACCATCTTGATTATTTGTGTTATAATTTTTGTGTACAATATGAATAAAGATATCATTTTTCTATGACTGACCAGGAAAATGGTGGAACAAAAATCCCATAGATTTCGTGAATAAGACCACACACACGAGAGTTTCACCTAATGTATTTGAGGATTTTTCTATTAACGAAAAACCAGGAGATCTATATCCATGTTCAAGACTAGGTATCAACGACATGAGGATCAAAAATTTTCAAGTGGTTTTTTCCATAACATAACATTTTTTTTCTATGTAATAAAATTTGTTTGTGTGCTTAGTTGTTAACCATGTGTCTGAATCATAATGTGTTGAATGTAAATGTTCTATTAGAACTAATTCTATAACTAAGTATTAGTTTCCTTTTTGTTTTGTTTGAAAAGTAAATTCAATATTGAAATCTTTAAATTGTTTTTGTTTCCTACATACCTACTCATACATACACTGATCTTGTCAATATATATTAAATCTTATTCTTTTATTCTCCGAAATTTTCTTTTGCAAATATTTATCCCAAGAAACTAACTAAATGCTCCTCAACCCAGTTTCTTTCTAGGACCAAAGCTAAACTAGGAGTAAGCAATCGGAGTTGGGACAAGGAGAAGAAGAAACCCACATTAATCACCTCCCTAATTCATCTTCTTATGTTTTGAATGTGTAGACCAATAAGAGATGGCTACTTGGAACAAGGTTGAATCTTTCTACGAGACCTCTAGCTGGAGCGGTGTACAGCTACAAGCCTTCAGAGAAAATGAAAGGTGACCTTTCCTACACACTTACATGGGTGCATTGGCTTGTATGGATTTTTGGTTGCTTGGCGTCCTCAACTAGCATTGGCTTGTATGACTTCCTGCACACTTACACAGGTGCATTGGCTTGTATTGCTTTATATCTTCCTGAATTCCTCATCTAGCACATGATTGTATGGCATTGACTTCAACTTGTATGGATTTATGGCTTCCTGATGTAATTGTTTGTAGGGTTGGAGATGCAATCATTCATTATCTCAACACTAAGACAACATCAAGGAATGAGTGAAAGTTGTGACTTCTTGCTTCTTGTTCATCTACTCAGCCCATTAAACAAAACATTCATGAGAAATGAACATATGACTAGGACAAAAGCAAAGCAATCAACCTTTGTTATGCAAGTAGTTTTGAGTAGCTTGATATAAAATCATAAGCATCTACGGAAGGCGATGAATAACAAAGTGAGCAACCAAATTTTGTTATGCAACTAGTTTTGCATAGCTAGATAGAAAATCATAAGCATCTATGGAAGGTGGTGAATATCAAGCGGGCATCTATGGAAGGTGATGAATAACAGAGTGATTTTCAGTTTATTAAAGGAACTCACATAGGTAGCACTGAAGACATTAGTCAATGCAATAGTTTTCAATTAAAATGATCAATGTATTTAAAGACCACCTCCTTGAAATAATCATTTGTCAGGTGTGATATTATAGTCTATTTAAAGAACACTTGACAAATAATTTCAATAAAATACTTTTAATAAAACTTACGTTATCTAACAATGCACAATTTTCATTGCGTAAAAGAAACTTAGGTTATATCACATCGAAAAAATTGCAAACTTAGAATATAGTGTAACTTAGGTTATCTCACATCCAAAAAAATTGCAAAGTTAGGTTATAATAATAAAACATTGGTAATAAAGCATTGAGAAGAGTGAATCCCACAATAAGACTTCAAATCTGTTTTTTTAATTATATTAAAAATAAAATTGTGATTTCTCTATCTCAAACATTAAATATTGGGAAAGAATATAAATTCAACTAGTAAACTAATATGAAGTCAATGATGGATCGATTGCTCGAGTCCCTTCATTCCTAAGATAGGGATTAATAACATAAGAAATCTTAGGAATTTGCATAAGCATATACTGTATCAGAATATCTATTGAAAAAAAAATCAAAATACTAACAAACATATGTTGTTTGTTGGATACCATTCTTGTTGCTTTCTTTCTAAGAAACACTACTTTCATGAAATTGTATTTGGCACCTAGAGACACCAGATGAATCCAACTTATGGTAATGAATTATTTAAGATGTAGGATAAAATATTCAATTTTATTTGTGTAGATTTCCCTCTCCTCGTCTCTTGAAAGGAAGTAACAACATTCGATCCCTTTCTACAATGTGACCATAAATGATGTTGTTGTGTTGACAATGGCCTTGATCTTCAGGTATTGGTACTTTCAAGAAAACATACAAGACAATCCCTTGCTTATGCAAATACTCCAATGTCAATATGACCTCAACATGTAAAACCATTCAAATATCACATATATATTTACCCTAATAGGCATACACCTATTTGAAAGAGCCAGATTAAATAGATTTTTAATCTTTGATTCTCTTTCTATGGAAAATATTAAATAAAAATGGAATATTCTTCATCGTGCTTATAAATTAAGGGTTCATAGTTAGGTAAATAACTTTCTTACACGTAAAAATTTGGTCGTTAGTCATTACTGAACATCATTAAAATTAATTAGGATAATTACATTTCCTCCTTCTTCCACGTTTAATATAACCTGCCACCATATCTCCTAGCACACTTATTTCTTCTACGAATGGCAGGTGCCATTTTGCAGGATGGAGTTTCATTTTTACTACTATTCATGTGTTTTTTTACTCAATCGAGTTCTTTAGTTCTGGTTGTCCATTGGGTTACTGCATAGGGTTTTCACTTCCCATCGCCATCTGTCTAATACAATGGTGGTTAAAATGACATGGAAATTTATGTATGACTCCACTCACATGCCATTTCAAATTGGCAATGGTTCAAATCTTCCAGCCCCACATGATCTATATATTGCACGGAGAGGGGTTCATGAAAATGGGATGGAGAAATCTCTTTTCATCATATATATGCTTGGTAATGGTATTTTCTTATGTCTATACCTGATTCCCATTATGAATTCCTTTACATTTTAAGATATCTTGACTTGTTTGATGATGAAGGCACATTGTTGCTTGGACATTTCTAGGGTTCTATGCTTGGAGGAGTCTTGAGGTTGGTTCGTGTTTGAAATGGTATACTCAACTTTCTAACGACATTGCTTCCCATATTTTACAGATCAATACCTAGATGAATAGCCTAGATTTCTCAAATCAAGACCTCAAGACCTGGCTTAATAGCCTAGATTTATAGCCAATTGAGACATAGTATCCAGGTATAATGCAAGTTTAATGCAAGTAATATATGAGTATAAATATCAACTAGAAATCCATACAAATAGGAAGAAGTAATTTGTTTAACAATAACTAGAACCTAATTGATTTTGAAAGAAATGTATAGTTTCATGTTATTAAAACCCCAATTGTGCTCATTTTCTAACTAATTATTGATCGATGTAGAGCCTTAATACATAGTCAAAATTCCTATGTTAGATAAAAAAATCTATTATGCTAGAAGTTGTTGTTATAGTTGTTTCTTCTTATATATAGGTATGATGGGTTGACAAATGTAATTGATGTGAGGCATCATATGCCTTTGTAAAGACTGGAATGCATGAAAATATTGTAATGACATTGTTGTGTACATTGATTGTTGTGGATATACCATAATAATGTTGGGTATGTGTTATATTCTTTTCATGTGTGTGTGTGTGGGAGAGAGGCAGGGGGGGGTCCCGGGGGGGCAGGTTTGGCGCCCCTGGCTATGTGCAGCACCCTAAAATTTGTTTTTTGGGCGGTTTTTGCTATTTTAGAGGATTTTGCTATTTTCAGTGGTTTTCTAAATTAATCCATGATTAAGGGATTAGGGTTTTGGTAGCTACAGAATACCTAAAATATTGTATATATTGTATTTTGAATGGTGAAATTAATACAATGAAGACTTGAAAGGTGTGACACCAAGGAAGGTTGGTTTTCTCATGGTTAAGGGTTTCTAGTGTAAATCTTTGTGTACTTTGTGTATGAGAGATTGATTAATTTGTGTTTTTATTAAGAATCTGTATGCATTTCTTTAATTCATAGGTTTAAAACTTACATGTTCTATCAGAGATCATTTTTGGCTTTAAGGTGATGCCTTTGTTGCTGAGGGTTTGGCTCGGTCTTGATAGATCAAGTTTATCTTGGGTCTATGATAAACCTGGGTTAAGTGGGAGATTTTGTAGTGGTGATTCAAGTGTAGAAAGAGGAACGGTGAGATCTTCTAAAATCGAGATACAGAAGTTCAACGGTAAAAAAATTGAGATATGGAAGATTAATATGGAGGACCTTCTTGTAGAAAAATAAAATGGATCATTGTGGATCTTGGTACACGGCCTACTAGTACGTAGTATACTGGCACACATTTTGTTGGTACACAACCTACTAGTACACAGACTACTAGCACACAACCTATTGGTATGTCGAAGGAAGAATTAAAGAAGTTGGATAGAAGCGAAAGGAGTACTATTTGACTCTTCCTGGAAGATTCAGTGTTGTTGAATGTCTTAGGAGAATCTACAACCAAGGAACTATGGGATAAGTTAGGGAATTTGTATCAATCAAAGTCCCTGGTAAACAAATTGTTTCTTCAAAAGAACTTGTATCATATTAGGATGGAAGATGGAGATTATATGACATAACATCTAAATTCCTTTAATACTCTCGTAAGTCAACTTTTCTTTGTTAATATTACGATTGCAGAAGAAGATAAGTGTATTACTTTATTATGTTATTTTCCAGACTCTTGGGAAAATCTGGTTGTAGCAATTGGTAGTACCACTCAATCTACATTGAAGTACAAGGATGTAGTTTCATCCTTGTTATCTGAAGAGATGAGGTGGAAAAACATGGATGGTCAGAGCATAGATTCTTGATTTGTAAGAGGTCGTACCCAAGACATGAATCCTGGTATGTCTTCATGGGGGGAGATATAAATCTACAGGTAGATCTAAGTCTCTAGGAAAATCTTTGAGGAAATGTTGAAAGTGTGGTAAAACAGGGCATATAAGAAATATTTCAAGTCTAAGAAGGTTGATAAACCAAAGGGATTTGATAATACCTCTTTCATAGAGGAGAAAACTTTCACGGAAGAAGGAGGTGATGTTTACCTGGCATCTACAGGTACACATGCAAACCATCAAGTATGTTTGATCAACTCATGTGCGTCATATCATATGACTCCTCACAGGGAGTGGTTCTGTGAATATGAAAAATATGATGGTGGTGATGTATTCCTAGGAGATGACTCAACATCCAAAATCATGGGACGTGGAAGGGTTAAGTTGTTTCTAAAATATGGAAGGATTAGAACTCTCTCTAGGGTTCTGTACATTCCAAAACTATCTAGGAGCCTAATATATGTAAGCTAGTTGGATTATGCAGGTGTGGATAATGTATTGGGAAAGGGAACTTGCAAGATGGTACGAGGAGAAATGGTGTTGATGAGGGAAGTTCAGTGTGGAACTCTATACAAGTTGTTGGGAAGAAATTATAATAATGGGTGTAACAGTTATGTTGTCCCTGAGAATATAAATAAAGAAGAAAAGACCAATATTGTCCCTGGAAAGAAGACCATTTTTTGGCATCAAAGATTGGGGCATATTGGAGAAAAGATCCTTTGGACACTACATGGTAAAGGTATTGTTGAAGGTATGTCTAATTACACTCTGGATTTTTATTTCTGTGAACATTTCATACATGGTAAACATAATCGATTAATAGTCCCATCTGGTGATACAAGAGAAAAGGGGATCTTAGAGTTTATACACAGTGATGTGTTTGGACTTGTGCATGTTCCATCACTAGGTAAATTTGTGTATTATGTTTTATTCATAGATGATTTCTCAAGGAACATGTTGTTCCTGAGTTTATACTTTAAGGCTCTAAAGTATACGTTCAAGGCATCCAAAAAGGTCGATATAATTAATGGGTAAAAAGAACTAGTTTAAAGGAAACTGAGATCACAGTTGGTTCCTTAACTGTCTCTGTCTAGCTTCCCATTGTTCTTGAATGCTAATATCCCTTTCAATTGCAGCCCACGATCTTTCAAGTTCTACTCATGTATTTGTTATTTGTAAGATGGTATTGAATAGGTTTAACACAATGCTCGTTTGATCTGATAGACCGGGTTCTATATTAGGTTGTCTGGTAACTAGAACAATCATGAAAGCTGGGGGTTTCTTTTTTGTAAATCAAGAATATTTTCAAGGGTCGCAAATTTCTGTTTTGAATTTATAAAAATAGAAATTCCAAATTATGAATCAATAGTATAATAGAAATAAAGGTCTTTTCTAGTATCTTAGTCAAATTTAAAGGAGACAGTGTACGGAATGAAGAAAAAGGAAACATGTAGTTGTATAACAAAAATGAGGCATCAATTTAAGAAGAATCTCATTTTAAGTTACTACAAGAAAAAGGGATGATAACTTTGTAGAAGCATACAATTTCAGAGTCCTAAAACGTTCATAGGTCTTATATCCGCTGAAAGTTGATACAGAGGAAAAACTGCAAATGATTAGATAGTCTGACTGTTCAATCACTATAATAGAAGTTACCACATGAAACACTTCAAACGAAAGTATGAAATAAAAATTGAATGACAGAGAAACACATAACGCAGGCTTGACTAGATCTGGAATCTTCAATCTGTATAATATTAATTCAGGCAAAACAAAGTTTTTCTTTTTTACAATTCATCTAGGAAAAAGCCTCTTCTTAGTATTGAAAAATTACATTTATACAAAACCACCAATCTTAGGACAGTTGGTGATTTCCTAATTCTTAGAGACTAACTATTTGTTAAAAAATAGATCCAAAACCATTTTCATGATCTTCTCCATTTTTTCATTTTCTTTGAAGTAAATCTCTTCCAAATAATACTTTTACTTTGTTGATGACTCTCCTTCTTTCGATTTGATACATTTAATGCATCTCTCCAAGAACTGTGTAAAATTTATGGGGGGTTCTGGAAGATCTCTTGCCTCGAACAAATAAACCTTTCTCTGAATCTTGGAAAGACAATCATCAACTCCTTTATCTGTAAACTTTACTGACTGCAGCTTTAAGTTAGGCTCAACTAACAACCTATCCATTAGGGTGACATCGATTTTTCTTAGTTGTGAAATTTCCATTTGGATTTCACTCAAAGTTTCCCTAAAATTTAATTGATGTCTTACAATATTGATCTGTCCCGAAAGTCCTGTACAATTACCTTTTCCAATATTTAATGACCCTTTGTCTAAAATATCAAAAACTTCTTCACAGTCATCTCTGATTTCTTTGTCTATTCTTTTGCTTTCAGTTATGTTGGTCTCCCATAGCTTGAGCATGATGTCGCCTCTGATTTTCTTTGTGGCTGATACTTTCGTAGTTTTGGGTACCTCTTCAGCTGTCGAATATATAATTGCCTTTTGGAGATTAATCCTCGCTACTTTGGTTTCTTTTTCCCTCAGGATAATATTATCAAAGGCATTATCTACTCCTTGAAATTAATTCTAAACAATTTCTATCTTGGAAATCAATTTCTATTGTTCAAATTCTATTTTTGAATGCACTTCCAGTTACTGGGCCTGGAAAGCTTTTAGGTCTATAATCTGATCTTCCATTGATATTAGTCTAACATGCAACTGTTCTGTGTGGTCCTTTTGCTGAGTAATCTGTAGCTGACTTGTTTGTATTTCCTGGCTCATTTCGTCCAAATGCATTTTGAGTGATTGAACCTCTAACCTTTCGGTGGCCCTTATCTGCTCCAAAATTTTACTCATTTCTTCTCTAATGCTTTCCTCAGCATTCTCTAATTTCTCTCATAATTGTGCTATGATTTTATCACTCTTCTTTATCCTGGTTGTCATTTTTCCCATGGTAAAAAAGTTTATTGTTCCCATGGCTCCCATGGAACCTGCTATCTCTGTAGTGAAATCTTCTTCCTCCAAATTTTGTCCGTTTATCAAGACTTTATTTTTTTTAACCATGTTCCCCTCCCTCTTATGCATCTCTTGTTTCAGGATGGCCTTCCTTTTTCTACTGAAAAAATAATCAGAAGGAGAAATCTCATCTATGGGAATGGAGGTAAGGTCATCAACAAATAGAACTCCTGTCTGTGGGAGTCCAAAAGTGGACTGTAAGGGGGTTAAGGAAGCTATGGGACTCCCTATCTCCATAGATCCTTTCCCTCCTGCTGCCTTAGGCATGTTGACATCAACCCCTGGTGATGAAGTGGGAGTAGTCTTACCGGACTTGGGAGGTCTACCTGACCTTTTCTCTACTTCGATCTTTTTGCTTGGTGGAGGCCTTTCCGTATCCTGTAGGGCTTTTTTGGGATTTCCCTTCTTTTGTGCTTCCTGCTCGAAACCTGGTGGAACTCTTTCTTGCTCCTGGGGGAGGGTAATTTCTTCTCCTTGAAGTACATGGGGCAGACCACTCCGTCGATGCTTTTGAAAGGTCTGAAAGATGACTTGTAGGTTGGACAACAGTGTATGTACTCTTTCCAACACTTCTTTATAAGACTTGGTTCCTTTGAACATGACCTCCCAAGTGGACTCCTCAAGTTCATATCCTTTCATATTGCAATGTATCAAGTGTTTGTTCACTAATTGATAAGGTTCATGCCTTTTGTACTCAATATTTAATAGTTTAACTTCTTCGAGTGCCTCTGCTTCCACCCTAGAATGTAACAAATTTAGTATTGAAAATTTCCCGATGTGCAAAGGGAAGATTGGTCAGGACTTCTTTTGAGCTGCCTTTAGCTCTATTCCAATACTGCCTTTTACTATTTGGTGTGCTACTTCCCTACACACTAGTCTATCCGGAAGGAATTTTGGAAGCGTGTGAGGGGGGGTTGAGCACCCATAAACCCTAATGTAGGAGAAGCTTTCTTGAATGAACCAGTTTGTTATTTGCTTGAGGTTATTTCAAACTACTTCAGAAATGCGAGGAGGGTCACAGCCGAAAAACATTTTATGCATGGGTATCACCATGAAATGGAAAATTTTGTAAAATGATTTTTTTGCATTTTCTTCCCACAACTCAGAGTGATATTCGTGAATGGGTTCAGGGCAGGTTATGTTCCAACTCCAATTCATCAGGGGAAATGGAGTCATAAAAAAAATTGTGTACATGAGGTATGGTGACATGTAGAAGGCCACTTGTTGACCTCAGGCTCTTGTAACTCTGTAATCTGAAATCTCTTTGGCTATATTATCAGCTAAAATCTTGTCCCAGTTGAAACTATATCCTTCTGATGCTTCTTCTAAAAAGGGCACCCATTCTGTGGGGAAATGACATGGATTTTTTTTTCCAAAGAGTCTGCACAGCATCATGGCTACATAAACCATGTACTCATTCAAAGAAGCTGTGGAATAAATTTCGTGGGTATCGGCCCTAAATTTTGATGGACATCTCCACCAACCTTTGATTAAATCGGGGTAAGTTTGGTCTACCTCAGTGCATTCCTTTCTCTAGAATTTCGCTATAAATTCAGCATTGTAATTGAAATTAGGATTGGGTGAGAGTTTGTACATAACCTGGATATGTTCAGGTCTGAATGAGTCAATACTGGCCCCTGGATCATTTAAAATGCTTCTCGTTGGAATATCAACCTTGTCCAAAGCCCAACTAATCATGTCATTGTATGCCATGAGCCGTGGGCGTGTTGCAATTTTGTGAAGTTCTGATTCTGCTATGTCTCAAAGGTGATTCTCGGAGTCATTAGGGGAATTTTTTATCTCGCAGTCCAGATTTTCATAAATTTGTCTCCATGATTTAATTGAGTCGATAGCATGCTGTGTGGTGTCTGATATGACATCTCCCTCTAGGCTGGAACTCTCAGTTGTATCTTCACTCTTATTGGGTCCCTTCTTTGGTTCCATGACTCTGTATTGGAACGAAAACCTATCATGGAAGAGAGGTATGAAAGCTTGGCTATAATATCTTCCTTATGATAGAAAAAGTGAGAATAAGTTTCAAAACACAAACCTCTAATTTTATTTTAACTCATTTTATGGTGAAAGTACTGACGCAGCTGTTAAGAATTTAATACCTTTAATGCAGAGAATATTTCTGAGATACGCATTTGTGTCACATAAATCACGATCTATCCGTTATTAATTTGGCCGTATTTCAGCAATTCTAAAATCAACACTCAAAAAAATTCTTTTGACGGAGGCCGAAAAGAAAGTACCTAAGAAGTTTAATTACCATTAAATGTATCATGAAGTTAGTTCTCTTTAAATTTCAGCATTGAGTCATGACTTCGCACTTCGGGGTTTTGGGAATCCTTCACTATTGAGTTGTGACTTTGTGTTTCGGGGTTTCTGGGATCACGGTTACATGAGGTATGTCACCACTAAACCCCGAATCCCGAAATCGTGATGAGATTAGTTTTAATCCTTGACTTTCGTATTGAGTCAGGACTTCATGTTTCAGGGTTTCGGGGATTGCAGTTACATGAGGTATGTCACCACTAAACCCCGAATCTTGAAATTGCGATGGGATTAGTTTTAAATTAATTAATCAGGATTAATACTGAATTTCACTTCCTTCGGGAAATCAAGAATCGAGATTTCTCAATTCAAAATGTATTAAAAGGTGTTTTTCTGAGTAAACCCCGAATCCCGAAAGATTAAAAGATGGTTAATTAACTTCTTTAGTGTTTTAAATTATCGCGATTTGAAACACTTTATAGAACGTGTGTCTAGACTTTAATAACACTTGAGATTTCTGTCTTTAATTATAATGAAAAAATGAGATCATTTCGGGACTTTGGTACCGGTCTTTGGGACTAATAGTGAGGATTATACCTTCTGAAAAGTCGAATCTCGAAAGAGAAAAAAATTAGTTTTAAAGGTGAAAATTTTCAAACCTAGCTTCAACAGGACACATGGATTTATTTTCTTAGAAATAAATATGAGGTATTTGATAAATTTAAAGAGTTTAAGGCTCTGGTATAAAATTAGACAGAGAAGAAAATAAAGGTATTGAGGACAAATAATGGTGGACAATTCTGCGGAAATGAATTCAAAGAATTTTGTAAGAAGTATGGTATAGAAAGGCAGAATATTGCTCCATACACACCCCAACAGAATGGAGTTGCAGAAAGGATGAACATGACACTGATGGAAAAATCAAGGAGCATGCTTAGTGGTGTTGAGTTAGGACATGAATTATGGGCAGACGTAGTGGGTACAACATGTTATCTAGTCAATCGATCATCCTCATCAGTGTTTGATGATAAAAATCCACATGAGGTATGGACTGGTAAGAAACCCTCTCTTGAACATCTCAGAGTGTTTGGTTGTGATGATTATGTACATGCTCCAAAGGAAAATAGAACCTGGATAATAAAGTTGAAAAGTGTATCTTTATTGGTAATAAAGATGGTGTGAAAGGTTATAATCTTTTGAACCCAGAAAATAAAAATATTGTTTATAGTCGAGATGTTGTTTTTAGAGAGGTGAAATATGTTCCCAAAAACATATTCTTACCAAGACAACAATAACCTGAGAAAATAGAGTTTGATTTGGATGATGAAATTATGAATCAACTGAAGAATATGAAGCAAAAGCAGAAGAACCTCATACCCCAATATTTAGGAGATCAGTGAGGGAAAGAAGGAAACCATAAAGGTATAGTCCACTTGATTTTCATTCTAATTTTTCTTTATCTATTACTGATGATGATCCCAGAACTGTCGGAGAAACAGTGAATTCAGAGGATAGTAAACTCTCGAAGAAGGCCATGGTTGAAGAAATGGATGCGTTGGATAAGAATGAGGCATGGTATATATTTGAGTTTCCAGCTGAAAGAAAATATGTTGGGAGAAAATGGTTGTTTAAGAAGAAGTTTAATGTAGAAGGAAAAGTGGAGAAATACAAATCTTGGTTAGTATCAAAAGGTTATTCCTAGGTAGAGAGAATTGACTTTGGTGAGATATTTTCTCATGTTGCCAAGTTAACTTCTATTAGGTTTCTTTTATCTATTGTTGTTACTTTTGATATTGAAGTGGAACAGATGGATGTGAAGACACCATTCTTACATGGAGATCTGGAAGAATAAATCTACATGAAGCAACCAAAAGGATTTATAGTAAAGGGAAAGAAAGACTTGGTCTGTAAGCTAAAGAAGTCACTATATGGTCTGAAGCAATCACCTAGGATGTGGTACCAAAATTTTGACACATGCATCCTTGGATTGGGATTTGTAAGAAGCATGGTTGATCACTGTGTATATTCCAAGCAGGTTGGTAATCACTTCATTTATGTAGTGTTGTATGTTGATGACATGTTGTTGGTAGGAAATAACATGGATGTTATCAAAGAGGAAAAATCACAGTTATCCTCCAAATTTGACATGAAGGATCTCGATGCTGTTAACTTCATTCTGGGAATGGAGATTAAAAGAGATCATGCAAACAAGAAACTCTGGGTGAATCAGAGAAAATATGTTGAGACGATATTACAGAGGTTTAATATGCATGGAAGTAAACCAATCAAGTTTCCTATTCTGATAGGTGTAAAGTTATCTATAGATCAATGTCCCAAGACATAGGAAGAAGAAGAGGACATGTCCCATGTTCTGTATTCCCGTGTAGTTGGTAGTTTGATGTATGCAATGGTATGTACTAGACCGTACATTTCACATGAAGTGGGAATTTTTAGTAGGTATATATCAAAACCAGGGAAGGATCATTGGACAATAGTAAAGAGGGTCTTAAAGTATTTGTGTGGCACTACCAGTTATGGATTGTGCTACCAAGGATGACCAGGATTGGACAGAGTGTTGGACATACATGGGTTTGTTGATGCAGACTGGGTTGGAGATCTAGATCGCAGAAGATCTACAAGTGGGTATGTGTTTAACCTATTTGGAGGAGAAATCAGTTGGATGAGTAAAAGACAGGATGTAGTGGCACTCTCAAATATAGAAGCTGAATACATGGTAGCCACTCATGCAAGCATGGAAGTAGTATGGTTACAGAGATTGTGTTCAGGTATTGGATTGGTACAACAAACAATGATATTAGATTATGACAGTTAGGGTGAAATATTCTTGTAAAAGAACCCTGCTTATCATTCGAAGACGAAGAATATTGATATTCATTATCACTTTGTGAGAGACATGGTTGAAGAAAAGAAGGTGTTGCTGGAAAAGGTTGACACTTTGAAGAATGTTGCAGATTCATTGACAAAATCTATGAGAACAGAGAAGTTCTCCTCGTGTAAAGTAACAATGGGCATTTTTTCCCTGGATTTTTGATGTATTCCTGTGAACCCCTATATGCAAATAAAACAACAAGTGGGAGAATGTTGGGTGTGTTATATTCTTTGCATGTGTTTGTGTGGGTGCGTGAGATTCGACAATTGCGTTTGACGATCCCAAATCCCTTCGCTCTTTGTTTCATGTGCATCGATTACTTTCCTAGGGTGATCCCAGGGGGGGAGGTGCCCCCCCCCCCGCTACGTGCAACACCCCAAAATTTGTTTTGGATTGTTTTCGATATTTTAATGGATTTTGTTATTTTTAGCGGATTTCTAAATTGATATCAGATTATGGTTTTGGTTATTATGTGTATATATATACAATGATGGTTCTTATGTAACAACATCATTATCTTTATGTGCCTTAGTAACTTCTACAACATTAGTCCTCCTCTTTCTTAGATATTCAGGGGGTATCTTACAAGGGATGTGGACTACAGAAAAAAAATAGTGTGGTGAAGGGTTCAGATAAAACAATGGTGGTGATGGTGTGGTCATGATATATAGACACCTAACCAATGTCCCCCCCAACGAAATACTTTTCCCATCTTTGAAAAAATAACAAATGGTAAGGAAGTAGGGAAAATGGAGCAGGCTCAAGTATCTTTATAAATACAATCCTATAACATTCAATAAATATGAAAAAAAAAAAATTGTATATGCACCCACCTAAGAAATCATGACATCTACAACAAGTATATCACATCCACAAGTTCTCATGGAAAGAGATTTTGTAGGAGATGCCTCAAGGTTCTATAGTAAAGTAAGTATATGTAGTATTCTATAGATTTTTCATATCATAAAAGATTTTGCAGCAAATTTATTCATTAAATTTTGTAGTTACTTCTTGTGTAGCAGCCAAAAAACATATTGATACTAGTTCTGTGTAACAACAACATTTTTTAAAAACTAGTTTATTTTTGTTGCTTATGTAGCAATGGTAGAGATGCTGAAAATGAAAAACGTGTTGTAGAACTTGTGACAATAAGATGAAGCAAGAAAGTGACAATAAGGCTTCTTGTGGAGTGATAGCAGCAAGATCTTGGAAATATTTATTTAATGAGAAACTAAAACTTGAAAGAATATTTATCGCTTGATTTTGTTTGTTTTTCATTTATTTTTTTGCAAACGTTATCCGCTAGCAAGATGGTTCTCAAATAAGATATGTTTGAACGCATCTAGAGGGT
>JZKD02S1026733.1:133739-150234 GCA_000966675.3 Picea glauca
ATGAAGGAAATACGATAAGTAAGCAACTCGGTGGTGTAATCAAGCTTAGTTATGTTATTGAATGGGTTAGGAGTGGGCAGAGCAGGTAGTTATGGAGGTCTTTCTGGAGAAAGCAGAGAATAAGGTAAATTTTTTATTCAATAGTAGTGGTTGAAGGAATTATTGAAGAAAATATTGAATATCAACCACATAAGGAAATGAAACTTCATTGAATTTAGCATACAAATCTTTGAAATGAGAAATAAGAAAATGCATTGGCATATCATGGCTATGAAAAAATAGAGAATATTAACAATGGTACTACTAATGAATAAGGATGATTAATGGTGTTGAAGAATAATAGTGATGGAATGATATTTGACCATTTTTCTTGTTTCAATAGCACTACCTTTTGACTTATATCTTCACTTCTATAGCTCTGGTATTTAATTTTGTAGAATTGGTATTCACTTCTTCTATAGCATTGACATTCATTTGATATGAAAATCAATTATTTATTTTCCTTGTATTATTTCCTTTTGAAACTTTATGAAGATTCTTGGTGGTATTGTTCTTATTTCGAAGCTCTACAATTCAGAAGGTTCTAAAGTGCTTCTACAGGTTTTCTATGGATTTCCTGCAACATTTTTATAGGTTTCCTATAGCTTCTCTGTAGCTAGAATGCAGGTTTCTTCTAGTTTGTTTGTATCCCATCTGCAGGTTTCATGTAGCTTATCTGCAACCCATCTGCAAGTTTCCTATAGATTTCCTGTAGTCGATCTATGAGAAGATCCATATCTGATGTCGAATTGATTAATAATACAACAACAATGACTTATCAATATGTGTTTTTTCCCTTTTTTTCTTGAATGACTCGGTGATATGAATTTTTCATAAAAATCAGTATTCAAAAATCGTTCCTTCATCGATGGTTGACCATTTTTTATCCTTTTGTGACCTGCAAAAATTAGCACTTTTCTACAATAAAATGTGAGATCATGTAAGAATAGAGGTGTCTAGACATTATTCTTCCAAAAATAATTGCAAATAGTGCCAAAAAAACATATATAAAGGAACTTTGATTTTGAACATGTTGAGGAGAGGTGGCCAACCTAGACTAATCAACAATGTTTTGGGAATAATGTTTTCAATCGATGTATGATTGGAATGATTCCAAAGCCATAATAACGTATATTCATATGGCTACCTATAGTATAAACATTTTTTTTTTAATGCCTTAGAATGATATGCAAAATCTGTAGAGGAAGAACTTACATAGTAGAGTTGTTTTTGTGTTTCTACTTAAACCAACAATCGCTATTTTTGAATTTTTTTTTTTTTATCATATTGATATGATTCTTATGGAAGATGAAAGATTCTTCATGCATATACTTCCCATAGAAATAGGTTTGGAAAAAACCAATAATTGATAGGTCAAATAGGATGATAACATTCTAGGATGTAGATTGTTTAGCAATGCAAAATTTAGGACATGCAATGATTAATTTCTATACAATTTTTTTGTTTGGTGTATGATTGATGTGATTCTAATTGAAAATAATGTTAAATTTATGTATATATTCCAATAAAAACAGGTTTTGAAGATATGAAAAAATGATATCTCAAATATGTTGAATAATAGTTTGCATGATAAATTTGTTTTTTATTTCGAGCATGGACCAACAACCACTTTTTTTAACACAACATATTCATCTAATGTCAAATTGACATGATTCCAATTAAAGATGAAAGTAGATTCATTTATCTATCTCCACTAGAAACAAGTTTTGAAAATGAAATTATTTGATGTGCCAAAGATGTTATTGAACAATTAGAATGCATAATTGTGACTTTTAGACAAATAGTTACTAATTTGGGCATACAATTTTCATGCAATCCATAAATGAAGTGATTCAAACTGGTTTGTAAACTATATTCCAAGGGTTATTCCCCTTATAAATAAGTTGTTAAATTTTCTTCATTTGGTCTTCCAAAAATTCACTGTCTCAACTTTGTTTTTAAAATATTTGTGGAAGAAAAATGCTACAAAAAGAGTTTTCTTTATTTTCCATATAGGTGCAAACTTTTTTTTGTATCAAATCTACCAATATCTTCAATAATCACTTAGGTTGTTCGTATAGGCCTTTGTTTATCATAAATAATATATAGTTATTGCAAAACAACATCTATAGAGGTATTAATATTTCTTTGGTGAGAGTTGTCTTCACTTCTTTTATGGCCAATTTCTTCATATGTAGCATGCTAAATCTGCAACACGTGGATCTACAAATGTTTTGCACCATTAACTCGAATTTCCACCAACTTGTAGCTTGCGGACCTATATTATAAGATATTGAATTAATATCCCATCAAAACTTGTCCACAAATAAGTCATTATTCATAAGTAAATACAAAATACTTATTTCTCCCAATGTTAATTAGATTTTTAATTGAAATACTAAAAAAATGAAATGAAAAACACCTTACACTAAAATTATGGTTTAAAGTATCAAGATGAATAAATATGTGGTCATGGGTAAGTGGAAAGATATATAAAGGATGATAAAAATATGAAAATTATGAGGCCTGCCAATTTGAAATTAGAGTTTCAATAATATCTGTATAATATATTCCTTGGTGATTTAAATTTTAAATTAATTTATTCATTCTCATAAAATAAGTTGTTCTTTGTATTGATTTCATTATATTGCATATACTTGAATGTTTGTAAACTTGACTAAATTATTTACGTCATTTTTCTTAGTATAGGACATTCATTTCATTGTGTGTACAATTAATAAATTTGATTATAATGTTTCATGCATTAATTTCAATGTTTATATAATGGATAAATACTACTTGAAAAAACTTTTCTCTCAATTTTGAAATGACTAATTAAATAGAACTATAGAGAAACCATTACCCCTAATAAATAAATTTAATGGTGAAGTAGTTAATAACTAATCTACGAGAAGGTCTAAGAACATGATCACAAAAAGAAAGGGAATGTTTCACATGAGTTCCAAATATTAAGTTGATAGAAGTAGAATTATGAAGCAAAGGTCACATCCAACATTTGTAATTGTAGAGGACAAAAAAATACCAAGTTGATCAAGTCAAAATCTAAAGTCTAGGATGATCTCCTGGAATACTAAGTACATGTCCAAGTGCTAGAGTTCTCATTAGCTGATATTTTTTCAGTTTGTATACTTATTCTTTATGATGACCACCTTGTCTTGGTTTCATGAGTGAGGTCCTTCCAAAATATTCATGAATTCAAAAGGATTGATGTTGAAGAAAATATACTATTAATATTGGAAATAAAGAGAGGTGAGGAATGACCTTTATAAAAATATATTTTTTGAGTCAAATACTTTATTGGTCTTCAATTTCAACCTTCTTTCTCATGTGACTGATATCAAAATGTGGTAAAAATAACAGGTGTGGTTGTAATAAAAATGAAAAAGATATATCAAGGAGACCATTGCCTAATGTATGTATTATTTATTATAGACATCATATTACTTTCTAACTATTCATCTTCTTCATCATTGAACATTATTACTTTATTATTATTCAGCATATTCATCATGTAACTTTTGAAGTCACCTTTTTTATAGTACTCTCTAGATGATAGCTAGACAAAATAAATTTGAAAGGATCAAATTCATCTAAAACATATACATATACATAATGATGATCATCTAAAACTTTGATGTGGTAAATCTCAACTAGAACCAACCTAGATCCTTCTAAATTATTGATCTATCAAATGTTGAGAGTTATCAAATCTCTTTCAGCACTTAATAAAAATGAAAGTGAATTGGATCTAGGTCAATTTATAAAATTAGTTAAAAACACAACAGTCTAAACAACTCAGATTATCCATCCATTAACTCTTACATTATCCATATATTAACATGTTTTCTACCAACCCTCTACCCATGTTCACTCTAATCCTCCAAGATTGTTAAACCTTCCACTCTCTTGTCTCTGATCTTCCCAAACTATTAACCATTTTTTATTCTTTCCTATTGTTGTTATTTATATTAATTTTCTGCCTAGATATACGATATATACTCACCAAGGTCTGTGTGTAATTCAATCCTAGACAAGGTTTTTTGGGTTGAACTTTATCCTTTAACAAATTTGCATTTTTGGTTTTGATGTTCTCTGGAAAGAGTTTGTTTTGGTTCTCACTATGCATCAAAGAATAAATATTGTTGTGGGGAAAATATGGGTATTGTTCTAGCTACAATAAATTCCCATTCTAACTCCACCAAGTCACCATGTATTATTTATTGACATGACTAACTCGTTGTTACATATTCTTGTATTGTTGTTAGTGTTTTCCAATCACACTGACTGTTAACAGAGTTGCAGAAACCTTGATTTTTCTATAACTATAATAGTGTTTCATACTTATATATTTAATGATTGATTCGTTAAATTAGTGATATATACAGAGAGATATATGTTTTTATTGGTCGTGGGAAGATGTGGGAAGATGAGGTAGAAGAAGAGGATTTGAGGATACTACTGGCACAGTCACAAACTGGTGGCTGGTGAACGTCGAAAGGTTTCGGCTAGTAAAGAAAACCCTAATTGACATCATGCCCATGAAAATATCTTGTTCAGTAAATAATCGACCCAACAAATGATGCAGTAAATAATTTGATTACATACAAATTTTTAGGTATTTTTTTCACCTTAAGCTAGCCAAGAAAGGAGAATAGAAAGGGTTTTCCATTGCTAGGTGTGGGTGTATGGTAGATATAATAAACGTGGAAGAAATGTAAATCTATAGAAAAAGTTAATGAAGTAAATTTATAATTTCAAGTAAGTTTGCTAATCATTTGAACGTGGCAATTAGATGGTCACACAATATTTTTTTAATCATATTAAGTAAATGTTAAAAAGTAAATAGGTTAACGGACGCTCTAAAAAATGCAAGAATGTTATGAACATGAGATTTCATTCATTGATATGGAAGGACCACCAAGAATATGCCACCATATTCAATTGATAACCATACTATTGGAATTTATGGTTAAAAGATGATTAAATGTGCCCACTTCCAATAGGTGTATGCCTTTCAGCCTAATTAAAAAAGGAAGATGAGTTGATTCCAATGAAAACCATGATCTAGAGGTCGTAGTTACCACCCCTAAAAATAACAATTAATTATTGATTATAGAGGTCGTAGTTACCACCCCTGAAAATAACAATTAATTATTGATTATTAAAATCATCTTAAAAAAGAACTTCATATATTTTTTAACTTCTCTCTGTGTTTTTTCTCACTCATATGTTGAAAAATCATTCAACGATTATTTCCTCGAAGAATTTTCTCTCACTTATATGTTGAAATATCATTCAACGATTATTTCCTCCAAACATTTTCTCATGAATGAGTCGCTTCCATCTTATTAGTCCCTGCCGAAGGCGTAGAGGGACTATAGCGATCAATAATTAGTTGACGTCATATTAGTTTGTGGTTTGACTACAAATTTTTGCATACATTCTAATGTTCGAACTACACAAGTAAAAGCATTATTTTTTATATATTAAAAAAACCCATATATGTCATGATCTGATTGGATGATAGATTTGAGGTCTTATTTCCATATTCTCTATTTCCAATGAGTTATATGTTGCCATATCCAAAGTTTTATCATGTACGGTGCTTTTCTTAATTTGTTCTATTCGTATTGAAATGTTTAGATATCCAAAGTTTGTACTAATAGATTTGAGGTCTTATTGCACGTGGATAATCATTTTTCATATTACTTTGTCGTCTCACTCAAAAACATCTTTAGCATAGTGCCCATTGTTCGAACTATTGTTATTATTATTATTATTATTATTATTATTAATTTTTTATTACTATTACTATGTGTGATTTTTTCTTTACTGTTGCGTACTTTGAGAGTCTTTGTCATTGTTGCGTACATAAACAGGCCTACCACACTGCCTTATTTCTTAAATGTTTGCACAGGGAGATGCCCTTCAACGGTTTTGACAGTCTTAAGTGTTTACCTAACAGGTCTCACAGCCTTAAATGTTTATTGTACAGATGTGTTGCAATATAGTTTCGCTCCATTTTTTTTATGGTGTTGTTTGCATTGAAATTGTGCAATATTGTTCTCCATCGGCATCACTGGTTCAGTGGTTGATTCCTTTTCATTGGTTCATTCAATGCTTCTTGTTCTTGTTTGATTCAACTTTGCAAAGTTGAGGTGTTGCAGTTGCAGTTGGACCTCTTCATGGTTGTTCACTAGTTTGTTTTTCTTAAACTTTGCAATTTGTTGGACCTGTTGTTGCAGTTTGCAAGTTTTGGGGCTGAGATCTTGTCATCCCTCATTGACGGGTAAGTTTCTGTGCCATTGTTTCATTGCTATTCCTTTTTTTCTACTTGGTGTTTTTCACCTTGCAAGCAAGATTTTTCAATGGTAGGAGTCACTGCCTCGAAATTATGTTGCAGAACATCTTTCAGTGTGGTCTTATTTTATGTTCCTGGAAACCATGCATTTTCATATGCCAACTGACACGTCCTAGATATTGTGCCACAGATATTTCCAAAATTGCAATGCAAAGGGGTTTAGAAAACGAATTCAGAGTTGTCACAAGGGGTAACCATATGTCGAGGTGTAGTGACAGGGAATTCTTTTATTATGTGGGTCAAAAAACTTCGTCCACCTGTTTCCTTTGTCCTTTGCTTTCTATTTTGCAAAACATGTTCTACCTCTAACAATCTTGTAGGACGCACACCATGAATAGGTTCAAATCGGTCTTTGTGCTCAGCAAATTTATAGTGTTATTAATTTGTGTTGTTTCTTCTGTTTGGTTCACTATTCAGTGTAGGTTTGTTTTCTTGTCATCTATTGTGGTGACTAGGGGGGATTGAATTTGACAAGAAGAAGGTTGAAGGATACATACCGAGATTGGTATGTAGTTTCGTGCTTGTAGTTTTCTATTTGTCTTTTTTTTTCATTTTGTTTTTTTTTCTCCTTTTCTCTGTTTTCATACAAACTGAAAATAGCTAAGAAACAACTTGAAAATCACAGTTTAAGAGATGAAACAAGTAATGGATGTTGAGTTGTATGAAATAGATACACACTCCATTATACATGACAACATTGACAAGGTGTTGCATAGCAATGGGAATTTTAGATTGGATGCATTCTCGTATAATGTAGGAGATTTCCTTTTCGATGCATTTCAGGTTCTACTTCATTTCCGTTATTCCTCGACCGACCTATGCAATGGATTGATAGATTATTTCTTGGTCTATTTAAAAAATGGCGACGTTGAGGAATTGGAGTCATATGAATATGACTTGGCATATGATTTTCTTCGACAGTTGCATGGAATACATGATGTCACTACATATTTTTCAAAGATGTGGTTGTCTGCATCTCCAATTCTGCCTGCACATGAGAGGGGAATTTGGGGAGATACATTTTGTATATGGTGGTTGTCTAAGTGGCTCAATATATCAATTGGAATATGGTCATTGATAAGAAAAACAAAATATCTACTATTCAACAAAACTACATCTAGCAATCCATATTGCATCTTGTTCCATGATGTCAATCCTGTTAGTGGTCATTATGAACCACTACTATACAGAAAATTGTCCATATGCAATATTGGAAGACCTCATATTTACTTGTCCCTCATTTGTAAAGACCTTGAATTGTAGTGGAAATGAATTGTGCATCACATAAACTGTCGTGGCTTGCAGATAGCAACAACTGTTGTATCTAGCTGTGGAGATATTTTGTTCAATGCAATTTTTTGTTTGATAGAAGTAGAGTTTGATGTGAAGTCATTGTGGATTTACGCTGTACAGTCCTTTTGCAATGTAATTATATGCGGCAACCAATAGGATTTTAGTTGCTTGCATCAAAACCTTTTTCCATATCTCCTAGAAAATATGTTAGCAATTGGAAGTTAGCAAGAATACCCTGTAAACACGGCACTGCCACATGAAAAAGAAAATGTGGAGGGTGGAAGATTCTATTTTCCATGGTTATCTGTCATATTCAGAGTAAATATCCAGGTCTAGTCGGCCCTACCAAATGGCACTGTCCATTCCTAGCCTATTGATTGAAATTACGATTGAACAATTGGCATCCTCTCGTTGAAAACAGATATTACACAATCCATTATCAACCTTTTCTTGGACATATCACTGGTTCAGGGTCCAATGTCCATGCCACCCAAATCGCATCGAATCTGCATACACATGGCATGATTTTTAATGAGAATGAAACTCCTCCCAGTTGCCATAAGGTCATACGGGGCTTAAACAAAAAACATAGACTAAGTTATCACAACTTTAAAAAGGTCATGCATGAAATTCGTCCCAGTTGTGATGAGGCCATACAGGGATTAAACAAAAAATGTAGACTAAGTTATCACAACTTGAAAAATTTCATACGTGAGAGAAAAAAAAAACATTGGTGGTATAGGAAATAATGTTGGTCTAGGGTCTAGTGTCAATGCCATCCAAACCACATCGAATGTGCATAAGCATCGCATGTTATTTAATCATAGTGAAATTCATCCCAGCTGCCATGAGGTCATCCTCCCCTTGAACAAGAAAAATAGACTAAGTTATCACAACTTGAAAAATGTCATACATGAGAGAAAAAGTACACTTCTATGTTTCCTTCTAGAGAGAAACTGGCATATCACAATCTAAAAAAAAAAAAAAATTCACAACACAACAAAAACATGTACGATCGCATATCCCACAATGGTCATGCAATTGTCTGAGAGGAAAAAATCACATTTTGTGGGCTAGAAGCAACACCGTTCACTACTACCAATGAAAACCAGCAAACACTTTATACCCATACTTCCCTATGGAAGAAAGATGCAAGATAGACCTACATGAAACAAATCAAAGACTCTCCTTCCATTTCATGTGCAATTTGTGATCAATTGAATTTCGAAAAAAATAGTAAGTCTTTCACACCTGATTTGGAAGTAGAATACCTCCGCTTGAGAGTACATGATAAAACATTTTCGAATGGAAAAATTTGTCTTCCATGCAAATGGTCGCTTGAAAATGGAAAACTGCCACAATTTGCAACCCCTGACCAAATAAGATGTAATACACCACTACCAAATGTAAGTGCCCTTATAGAATTTGAAGATGTTGGAGTTACTTCACACACACCTAGGGTTATTTTTCCTAAGGTTATTCCTTCTTTATTAGTCATAATTAGTTATTATCCAGTCTCCTATATTTTAGGGGAGAATATTCCACCTGGAGAATATTCTTCTTCAGTTGACACTTCAGTTTGACTAGTTGAGTTGAGTTTAGATGTTGCATTGGTTTTGTCACCATGAAAAATTGGGATCATCACCAGCTAATGTGCACTTTTCTAGGAATCATCACTAGACTAGCGCATTACCCTTGTTTCCTTGAGTTAACTCCTCCCTACTCTTTGTTTAGTCAATTAACTGAAGACTAGTTGACTAGTTAACTCAACTAGGTGGCAGTTCACTCCCGTAACTGCCTGAGAGACTAGACTAGGTGGCAATTAACTCCCGTAACTGTTGGCATGTGTCCTAATCACTCTAGAACACCACTATGTCTCATCAGTCACTCATGTATCCTATATCTATTGTAAATTATTCACTCTTTGAGTGTAGAATACGGTTAGTGAGAATTCTTCCATTCTTTCTCTCTTGCTTCTTATTTCTCAATTTCTCTCTGCGAATGTGTGTTATATTTTCTAGCTAGATCTATTATGTGTAGGTTCAACACATTTACATGGTATTAGAGTTGACGGACTTCTAAGAAAAAGATACACCATATTATTTTTGTAGGTACTGAAGATTGAAGAACGCAGAAAAGATGGAATTTATGTTTTACTCATCGATAATACTTCTCACGCACTATTTGGAGTGGAAGCCAAAGATTCTAATTCTTCTCAGAAGTATATTCTCATAAGTAGAGGCTTATACCAAATAACCATGGAAATGGAAGTAGGGCTTGATTCCGCCGATGAGAAAAATGACTTTCTCAATAGACAATATATGGCCATAGGATTTATCTTCTTGTCTATTTCTCCATAAATTCTCCACCAAGTATGTGATGTCACACAAGAATTCACTCCAAATGAATTATGGACTATATTGGAGGTTCTATTTGGAAATAAAGAATATTGTGAAGATTCCATGCAGGAGGTTGAACGGATAGAGCCAGAAGAGAAGCCATCAGAGGATCGATCATCTTATTATGAAGAGTCTTCTACAAAAGTATTTGCACAAATTTATATTCCATTAATTGAGATGATGTCTACTACATTTCAGATTTGTTTTCTGAATTTCATGTGGAAGATATATGGCATGCATCTCACGATTCAAATGCAGACACTTTTGCATGCATCTCAGGAGACAAAAAGAGAGTCGCGCACATCAGACTCCATTCTGATATTTTCTGAGAAAAAATTGTAGAAACAAATTGCATATTTGAATTCCTCTCGGGAAAATATCCAATTTCAAAAATAAAATGTCTGAAATGCAATCCGGGAAGTGAAGTTATGATCATTTTAAAATCAACAAAATTTTAGTGTTTTTCTGGAAATGGTTGCACAGTTTTCAAAGTTTCATTCAAACTTTATTTGGATATTATTCATTATAAGAAGATAAAGTGCATATATTTCATCAGATCCATGCAGACATCTATATCTTCAACAAAATCTTCAACGAGCACAAACTTGCACAGTTGCAAGGTCTTCTTGGAGTGAAGGACATAGTTGCTTAGAAACTGTTTTTTGTTCCTTCTCATTTTTATTTTTGTATGTATTGTAATTTGAGGGGGGGGGTTTCCCATGAGGTTTTCCCTCTTTCCTCGTTTATTTCAGTGTATATTTTTTATTTGGGTACCTAACATGACCTCGTTGTTGGGACCCATTCTTTATTTTCACCATAGTGATGTTCAGGGGGGGTGTTGGAGTTACTTCACACACACCTAGGATTTATTTTTCCTAAGGTTATTCCTAGTTTATTAGTCATAATTAGTCATTATCCAGTCTCCTATATTTTAGGGGAGAATATTCTACCTGGAGAATATTCTCCTTCAGTTGACACTTCAGTTTGACTAGTTGAGTTGAGTTTAGATGTTGCATTGGTATTGTCACCATGAAACATTGGGATCATCACCATCTAATGCGCACTTTCCTTGGGATCATCACTAGACTAGCGAATTACCCTTGTTTCCTTGAGTTAACTCCTCACTACTCTTTGTTCAGCCAGTTAATTGAAGACTAGTTGACTAGTTAACTCAATTAGGTGGAAGTTCACTCTCGTAACTTCTTGAGAGACTAGACTAGGTGGAAGTTCACTCCCGTAACTATTGGTGTGTGTCCATATCACTTTATACCACCACTATGGCTCATCAGTTACTCATGTATCCTATATCTATTGTAAATTATTCACTCTTTGGGTGCGAAATACGGTTAATGAGAATTCTTCCATTATTTCTCTCTTGCTTCTTCTTTCTCAATTTCTCTCTGCAAATGTGTGTGATATTTTCTAGATAGATCTATTTTGTGCAGGTTCAACACATTTACAAAAGATATACTTGTTTCTCTGCGAATTGCATTTGCACAAATTAGTCCCTGGGGCTGTAAACGACCTCAGATGGGCTTAACATGATCAATTATTAAGGTGTTTGTTCAACTACATGTTGTGTAAAAATATTTGCCACAATTAATTAGCGATACAATGAAAATTGTTGTGGATCTCAAAAGATGCTTGCAATACAAAAATGTGTATCAGATAGGAAAAGTGTGTGTGCATGTTGTCATGAAAGCATTAAAAGAATTATGTTCTGGGGCCCTGTACAAAGTACATAACATTTGTATAAATGAGAACTGGAACAATGTTCTTTGAGAAGAGGATGACAAATCTGCACAGACTCCCAAAATTGATAGTGAATTTGATAGAAGTGATGAATTGGAGAATGAAGCACCTGCTGAGACATTGGTGCATGGATTCACTGATTCACAGTGCATTCGTGACTTGCAAGACAAGATTGTCGAAATTGCACCTGCTGAGGGGAAACGTCCACTTGGAATATTCAAGGACACATTCATTGAGGAAATGAACTTCCCAACACTCTTATATCGAGATGCATGTCCCACTAACATTACAAAATGATTCAGTTACCATAAAATAGTTCGATGGGAGCTTCTACATTCAAGCGGTGACTTCTCATGTCACATAAAAAAAAAATTCAAAACAATGCACATAATAATAGAGCAAGTATTGTCTTGCATGTGGGTCCAAAAAAGAAAAGGCCAGTTATGAGGAAGGAATATTTTGGCCAAGGATGTCAAGTACAAAGTAAACCTAGAAAAAATCCTGAAATATGATATTGGATACATAGATTTCAAAAACATTCACATCTCTCCTGACTATTTGCAACAAAAAAAGAAAACTATTTTTGCAATGATCTGACAATTGGGCCCGCCAACATTTTTCATCACATTTACAAGTGCAGAGCATTGTTGGGATCCATTGGTGGTTGTGGTATCTGACTTCCATAGGAACATGAAACGTAAAAAACAAATCAATACACTAGAAAATAATGACATTGACTACCTCATAATAAAAGACCCAGTAACATGTACTCGCTTCTATAGACATAGAATAAATTCTTTGAGACAATTGATATTCCATGATGAAAAGTTTTTCGGAAAAATATCGGACTACTTTTTTGTGACTGAATTCCAAAATAGGGGGAATGAACATGACCATGCACTGTTGTGGATAGAGGGTGCACCAGTCTATGGAGCTGATAACAATTCACAGATTGAGAAGTTTGTGGAAAAATACATAACATGCAACACAAATCATTTGGATCAGAACTTGCCAAATTTCATAGACATTATCATACAAAAAGTTGAAGAAAACGAAAAAAACTCACATTGCAGATACAACTTCCTCGTGTCGCCAATGAGAGAAACAAGAATCATAGAGACACTTAGTTTAGTGGAAAATGTTTTCATTGAGAAATCTAAATCCTTTCTCACATTTTTAGAACAAGGAGAGTTTCATGAGTTGATGAGCTTCGATGACTTCTTGACAGAGCTAAATCTATCAGAAGATGAGTACATCCAAGACATACAATGTACGCTTAAACAACCAACAATTTTCCTTAAACGAAAACTTTCCCATATCTGGAACAATAGTTTCTCCAAGGACATGCCAGTTATGTGGAATGCAAATACAGATGTGCAGTACGTTCTCAATGCATATGGTGCAACATCGTAATGTACCTCATATATGACAAAGGTTGAAAAATCTATGACAAGTGCATTCATAAGAATATGCAAAGAACATGAAAGAAGTCATATTGATGCCATACAAATGATACGTACACTTGGAAATACATTGCTTAATCTTCAACAAATTTCTTCTCAACAAGAAGTCCACATTGCACTTTCCTTGCCCCTTAATTGTAGTTCAAGAAAATGTGTCTTCATAAACACATCTCCACTTGAGAAATGTACATTTTTGCTTAAACCACCATGTTTTCTAGAACAAGAGCCTGACAATTCAGAAGACGTGATATGTCGCTCTATTATTGATTATTACCTCCAGCATCCATCTCCTATTAGGCATATCTACTTAGCAGAATTTGTATCGCATTACAAAAAAAATGGTGTGCCCATATCAAAAAGAAAAAAACCCTCTATGATACGGTTTGTCAAATACAATAAACATTTTGACTATGAAAACTATTGTAGAGAAAAACTATTGTTATATGTTACGTTTGATGAAAACAAAGAGACATTAAAACATAACTTCTCTACATGGGAAGTTGTGTATGTTGCCTCTGAGACTATAATGCAAATCAATGAAGATAGATTTACTTACAATGTTAATCCAACATGGGGTGATCTATAAATTGCAGTTAATGAGCTAGAAAACCCTGGAAATCTTGATGAGACATTGACAAACCAAAAAACAACCATAACTCCTTGTGAGTCCTATGACTTGCAAGTAGATTTGCCTTGTCCTCGAGCAGGTGGCATTGAAAAACGTATCAATCTTGGTTTTCAAGTCACAAAACATCCTTTCCTTATTGAAAATAATGAATACAATAGAATAAGATGTATGTTGAATCGAGAACAACAAACAATTCTAAAGGACATTGCACTTAAAAAATGCTTGAACATGGACACTCATGTGCACTTGTTCCTTACAGGCGGAGCAGGAACAAGAAAGACATTTACAATGAAAACATTGTTCCAAATGCTTATACAAATCTATGATTCAAACAATTCCTCTGATCCTATGAAACCAAAGGGCCTAATAGTTGCACACACAAGGAAAGTTGGATATAATGCAGGTGGAACAACAGTCCACTCTGCATTTTTAATGCCTTTTAACAAGTCATAGTTTCTTCCACTTAGCAAGGAAATGTTAGATACCTTGTCTAATATTTATGACGAACTCCAACTTGTCTTTATAGATGAGGCATATTTGATTGGAAGTCACTTATTGTATTCCATTGACAACTGACTAAGAAGCATAAAACATGTGCACATGAAATACTTTGGAAACATTGACATGATATTTTGTGGGAATCTTTACCAGGCACAGTCGATCCAAGATTCTTTGATATTTGAACAACCTACGGTTAACATGAAAATAGTGACGCATGACTTCTGGAGAGACAATATTAAATGCTTTTAATTGCATACTACAATGCACCATACATATGAAACATTTATTGCAATTCTGATAGAATGCGGACAAACAACCAAACATATGATGACTTAACATATATCAATTCAAGGTGCTTGCAACTTGCACAAACAGACCCAACCGTCCATTACATGTTCTACACAAATAAGGGTGTTTCAATTCATAACAGGTACATGCTATCACTCATGACTGGCGATGATATCATCATTAATTCAATTGACCTAGAAGAAGATAACCATGGAAATGTGCCACATCATGAACATACAACCACTTTACCTTCGCATATTGTCCTAAAATTAGAAATGTTGGTTGAAATATATGCCTACAACTATGATTCACGGGATGGCTTGGTCAATGATGAAGATGGAATACTCTAAGGCTATACCAAAACAGAAAAACTTGATGTCCTTTGGATTAAGTTCCATGAACCGCATATAGGCAAGCGACAAGCAAGCAAGTTGTCTTATCTATATAATTCAAACAGTGCAAGCGATTGGACACCTATTTTGCAAATATCAAATCTAGTATCGACATCAGCAAAGACAGGTCGACTAAAGATTCGAAAACAGTATCCAATTAAACTTGCATGTGCACATACAGTCCACATATCACAAGGACTAACACTTGGTAGTGTTGCATTTCATCCTATTGGAATTTGAATACATGGACTTGTATACACAACACTATCCCATGTCAGAAGCATAGAATCCTTGTATTTACTAAGTCCTCTTAGAAAAGATAATTTCAAAGTGAAACATAAAGTTGATATTGAAATGGAACACTTGAGGACTACCGAAAAATGGCATCTGTAGTATGATTACCAATTCATACAAACAAACTCATCTGTATCAATTCTCTCACTTAACACATGCAACTTACATGCACACATGGATGATATACTCAATGACTATGATACAATGCAATCTGATATTTTGTGCTTGCAGGAAACATACATGGCATTATGCATGCAAAACAAACAATTTCCAAATCACAATTGCATATCAAGTTATATTACACATGGGGTGATGATATTGGTGAAACAACATGTACCAATTTTGGAGCATATACATTTCGAAGAAAACAATGTTGAGATGGTACCTGCAAAAATATTTTTCCATGGAACAAAAATTGCAGTACTGAATCTGTATGCTTCTCCCCAGGCAACATTCTCCAACATACTAAATTTTCTCTCCAATGCATTAGACCATTTGCATCTGAACGGAACCATTGTGCTTATAGGAGACTTCAATATTGACATGCTACAAAATAATGCCAGAACAAAAGAATTGGAAAAATACATGTGCAAATATAGTCTTCGCTTTCTTTTGAACAACACAAACCATGTGCAAAACGTGCTTATTGACCATGTATGGTCAAATCTGCCCATTCCTCAATACACCATCTTTATCTTAGACACATACTAGTCTGATCACGATACAATTGGTATTTCACTTGATTTATGAGATATACGTCAAACATATTGCAAAGTCATATTTATATGTTTCAAAGAATATCTGTGTAGCTTGTTGCAAAAAAACAAATTACCCAACTTCTTAGTTTTCCCTGGTTTGTACACATACTGGTCTGGTCACCACACAGTTGGTGTTGCACTTGAATTATGAAATATACATCAGGCATATTGCAGAATCATATTTCTATGCTTCAAAGAATATATGTCTATCTTGTTGCAGACAATCAAGATATCTAACTTCTTAGTTTTCCTTGGTTTGTAATTGATTTTGGTCACAAATACTTTTTACAAAAAAAAAAATATATA
>JZKD02S1026733.1:150310-173441 GCA_000966675.3 Picea glauca
TTACTCTATTCCTCTTATTCTATTTTATTTAGTATATGTACATAATACTTTAGTTTTTCTTTACATGTCAATGTATGTTCATGTCTGTTTTGTTTTGTGCTTTTGTTCATAGAAACAAACAGGAAAACTAGACACCGCAAAGAACTCCTAACCAGAAATGTAGAAGAATCCATGAAAAAGTGTGTCTTTCTACCCGTGTTCCATATCCAATAATTTTTCGTTTACTCTGTTTGTATTTGTTGAAATGATTTGAAGCTCTTTTTTTTTTCCTCCTTGGATACTCCATATCTTGCTATATTGAAATAAATAAATGTGTACTCCATCTTTTATTTTCATGTGTTCCTACGTAACAGTTTGCTTTCATGTCGATTGTATTCTCTGTACTGTGAGGCATACAATTCTTACCTCCCTTTCTTTTTCCTCTTCTATAATTAGTCGTTCTCCCTTTTTTTATTCCCCTCCGTTATCCATTTCTGATTCTATACTTAGTCCCATGTCTATGCTCGGAGGTTCCCAGGATGGCGAAGTGGCAGATTTCATGTCCATCTATATCTTTACATCACGAGTCTGAAGGACCGTCATTCGTTTTCATAGTTCAAAAATTTAATGGATGCGAGTTCCTTCGTAGGTGCCATCAAACTCTCATGCCCTGTATGCACAGTATACATCTGCACCTGAAACTTCGGTGATCTACAATTCGACCCCAGAATCGAAGCTTGAGACTCAATTTCCCCAGCATCTGTTGATATTTCAAAGCATCTGTTGATATTTTTCTCAGTTCGTCTCAACAGTTAGCCAATTTTATGGCCGCGGGTTCCCCCCCAATGCATTATCGAACTCCCATGCCCCATGTTCATATATACATCTTTCATCCAAAACTTTGGTTATCTACAATTCGACCCCAGAATCCTCGAACTCATAAGCCTCACTCTTTATCGAACTCATAAATTGTATATACATCTATATCTTGACATCATGAGTCCGACTGAGAGCTTTCATTTCCTTAGCCAATTTTATGGTCACAGGTTCCCAGGTACGTGTTATCAAACTCTCATTCCCCATGTTCCAACTATACATCTTCCATCCAAAACTTGGGTGATCTACAATTCCACCACAGACTCCCAGGTTAAAAAAAGTACCAAAGCATCTTTAATTCTCCTCCATGCTCGCCACGTTCACCCCTTCCCAATACACATTAATTATGATTTTACTGGTGACAATTCACCACAGATGTTCGAAAATATTGGCATTAATAAGAGGAAATCTCGAGGTAATGTCCCATTAAAATGCATTTATGGGAGAATATTATGGAATCTAATTAGTTTCCTCTTTCAATCTTGAATTCGCAAAAAAATAATGGTTTTTTTGGTTTTTTTAAGACGTCATCGTAGGAAGAATTCAATATTGTGCTGGCCCGTTGTCATCTACAAAGGTGTTCACATGATGTCGCTCTTTAGTATTGTGCACATAATTTTTGAACCTTACAGTTTTGCATATTTGAGGCTCTGCTTGCATATGAAAATGTTGCTCCACCATTCCAATTTGAACGTAGTTTGCATTTGGGCCAGAGAGAACAGTAATAGAATAAAATAATATGAAATTTTTTTAGGTAAATATTAACAAATTATCTTCTGACTTGAACCTACTTTTGTCAAGATCCAGGTATAATACATAGTTTTCAATGTTTTCCCCACTTTTCAATAGTTTCTCGATTTCTCTGCCATCTTCACATGCTTTCCCAATGCAAATAGATGACGCTTTTATTAGATTTAAAAATATTGGCATTAAAAGGTGAAAAGGTCGAGGACATCTGCCATTAAAACACATTGAACCAAGATTTACCGGAGATTATATTATGATGTTGCAGTGTTCATTTTAAATACAATGAGTAGCAAAGGAAGGCTTTCATCACCATATGGCTACAGCTCGAAAACATGTCTATGAAGATACCATGAATATTTTTGGGCATGAGGACCAACATTTTTAGTGGTCCATAGCTTATGAATACTACTCGTCCACTTCTACCCAGATGAAAGTTATCTTGACATCTGAAATTGCAACGACACATTGTATCCCCGAATTTTTTTACTTTAAGGACTTGGTCACGTGTTGCACCGATAACTATATTCCGAACCAGCAGATTGTCCAGATGGGCGACCATTTCCAAATCTCCCTATCGCCTAAAGTATTTCGAAAGATGTTAACATTCCTTGACCCAACGCCTACTTTCAAGGGCGAGAATTGCAAACAGTTCTTAAATAAGCATGGCAATGAATTAGACCTCTCATCGAAGTTATTACAGGACCCAGCGCCTGCTCCCCGGGACATGGGCATATTATAGGTTAGTGCATGTAAAAACCTTTCTCGGAAAATTGTGTGGCTTTTCACGAGGACAACAAGACAAGAAAGTGAAATCGACATCTATCGGATGATTCTGTATATTTTATATTTTACGGTCAAGAAACTAACCATATTCCATTGCAGCAAGCTTATTTCCATTCAAATCTCTTCCCATTTATTGCAATACAGGAGGCATAAGACATTATTTATGCCATCTTATTTAATTTTTGTCGTGTCGAATTGCTATCCATTTTATGGACTATCTATGTGTAGGAAGATGAACTCTGAATTTGACCCACTAACATTCTCGTGCCAGAAATTATGGAGACACGACGCTTGCCAACAATTTTATAAGGTCTTTAATTATTTTTTTCAGTTTTTAAAGCATTGATATTTGGAAGGTATTTTCCCTAGTTTTCTAGCTAGTCGAAAATCTTCTTGGATAGGAAGTGCACAGTAGAATAAATGGAGAACTATAATGTTATAAGGATTTTCGGGTCTAAACAAAATCCTTTCTTCCTTCCATGTCACATATATGGTACAATGTTTTTTGCTAGAATAACAAGGGAGTACATCTACTAGTTGTGTTATTTCCATGAAAATAGGAAAGGACAATTCATCTCTATGCCTTGGAAAGTATGGCATTTCATGGTTAGGAACCACTTCAATAGTTCTTTCACTTACACTATCCTGAATGGACTCTGTACTAGTACCGATGATTTTCACAAGAAGAACCAAAAATACCCAGGTGAAAAAAGCTCCCAATCCCCGACCGCCACAGGAAAGACCACAACATCCTGTGAAAGTACTCCAACGGCTTACCCAAGTAAAAAAGTCACACATAGTTCTTCAGGTGGAGGAGGAGATAAGAACCCTCCCTCCGAAAAAATTGAAATTTGTCACAAGCTTCCTGCAGGAAAAAAAATAGAAAACAATAGTCCAAGAATAGGAGGGGTCGAGGGGAGAAATTTATATTGATGCAAGATCTTCGCCAGCAAGCACGAGTGGAGGACAAATGGATATACATAGGCATGCATTTTGAAGATATTTTTAATTTCAAAGGATGGCACATTAATGTAATATATGAACAGATATAATTGCTCTTAAATGTTTTGGGGGATTGTAATACAGATCTTGAGCGTTGCTCTCATCTGTCGGTTGTAGGAATTTATTGTAATGAATGTAAAGTATTTATAGTCTTGAATTCGATAAGATAGCTTAAGGTTGTAGGAGGGAAAACTCAAAAATACTCCCTCATATATATTGTATTATTCTCATTATAATTGAGTTGTAGAGCAAGAGAGAGCATAGGAGAGTAGAGAAGAACAAAGATTGTAGAAGTTGTTTCAGAAAATAGTTGTTTCTATAGAAAACCATGTACATAAGCACTTGGATTAATATAAGAATTCTTTGATCCAATTTCAGGGTGTTTTATGGTTACTGTTTGCATCTATCGAATGGTATGTTTACAGTTTGCTTATATACTCTGTTATGCATTTGTTTCAATGATGTGTATGCACGTGATTTCATGTTGAATGTATGAAGTCTATGAGAGGGAGAGTATAAGTTTCAATTGTTTCTCTTCCTGATAATTCCTGCAAGGAGTGCAGTGAAAGTCTGCAAGGAGTGCAGTGAAAGTCTGCAAGGAGTGCGATGACAGGTTTTGAGTTCTATCTTAGAAAGATCAGGAGAGGTATCGTTGATCTTGTACCAATGTAAGTGCAATTATAGCACAAAGTTGTGCAAGGTGTGCACAGGCTGAAGAGAGTCTTACACTTTTCCAACCCAAGTGAGCGGTTGAAGAACTTTTGTTGCAAGGAGTGCACGAAGTTGGAGTTATCGAATAACCAGAGGTTATTGTGGAATCCGTAAGCAGTGCATGCAGGATTCCTTATGAAGGATCATATCATGTCACTGAGAGGGGGGGGGGGTGAATCAGTGACATAAAAATTATATCAATTTTTCATTTATTAATGCAAACATAATTTTAACACAGTATTTTATCGTGGAACCCAAATGGGAAAACCACAAACTCTTTTCTATTAACTGCAAAATTTGTTTTACATGTTACATAGAAGGAAGATGTACTTCCTCTTTGATCAGCACCAATTGATCAGGATGCACCCACACCCTGGTTTACCAGCACCAACTGGTAGGAGGCTACAACCCCCTATTTAGTCAGCTACAACTGACAAGAAAGCACCAACTCCCTCTGCAGGCACCAACCTGCCCTTTCACCACCCAACCACCCTTAATGCATAGGTATTTAGATTTTCTTCCTGGAATCTGCTTCAACTTTTGATCTTCTAATATGGATTGTAGAGACACATTCTTCTCACCACTTTTTCTCGTTTATATACTCTTCAAACGAGTGTGAAATTTAAAACATTGTGTCCCTTTATTTGAACCATTGTACCTTTTCATTTAAAATGATAATTAAACTTTAATTAATATCATTTTTTCCATTTTATTCTTTATTCATATTTTCAGGATTTATTCTCTTTTAATCATGACTATGTATCGATTCAATTTTGTCATGATTTGATCATAGACATGGATCAACTCATTAGATCACACTCATGTTACTTCTACAATCTAGGTTCACCAATAGACCATATTCGATCATTTATCGATTCTCTGTATTGTTCTGGTGTAACTATTTATCAAATGAAATCTAAATGAGGCACTCCCTTAAAACCATTTCATATGATCATGCCATATAGAACCATGAGCTTTAACAACTATAGATACATCCCTTTAAAAACTCTTATAGCATATGACCAACGGCGGTGACCTCACGCTTAGGCAATACGAGCTCCTGAGTGTTTATCATTCCAACGGTCACGATTCAATTTCCTGACGAGATGGACGTTTGACGGGATTTTGACACTTTGTCCTTCGATTCATCGCGACTTTCAATATTACAAAACTCATGATCACAAAATCGCTGAAAAAATTGGATGGTTCATATTCCCCACCGAGATGGACGGTTGTCGTAATTTCGAGATTCTTATTGTGACGTAACTTGTTGACGTCTCTTGTTGATGTGTCACAAGCCTATTATCTGCCACCTGTCATTCGTATTCATGATGTTCACATACTTGAAACAATGCATCAACTTGACACTTTTCAGTGTCTTACTATGCCACGTGTCCTTGCTGACGTGGTTTGCTAACCCATAAATCTAATCCAACGGTCCTCGTTGTGTACTCCAAATTGACAGTCCTTATCTTATTGCGATTTTGCATTTTGGCATTCTTGTGATGAAGGGTCTCGACACTCCATGTCGCGATTGCCGAAATAGAGCTTGGTTGTACTAGCTCCTTCCCTTCTCGTGACCATTGGTGGTGACCAGGCACTTATCCACAAAGCGCTTCGCAATTCCAAACTTCAGGGATTCTGTTGTGGGTCTCCTTAACTCCTCCAACTCCCAGAATCTGAAATGTAGAAATGGAGGCTAGCAACGCTAGCTCCTTACTTAACCTCATCCTTCAACTATGTGACCACTATCTGTGACTAGGGGTAAAGCCAGAGGAGTGTGTCACGATTTTTCATATCGTGAACTCCTGATATGAGTTGCCTCACTCGAAGACCGTGAAACTTTGAAAATGCTTCATGATAGATCAATGGTCCATAGCCTCGATGATCTGACGGCTGACGGGGTTTCAACACTTTGAAATCACAACCTCTTTACCTCACTTATCCTATCCTTACACATTGAGATATTCTGATGGTTGACGGGAATCGGGCTTAATTCGACGGCTGCTGAGACTTCTCACAATTTCCTGTGTAGTGGTCGACTTCTTAAAATTTCCAAGGAACCTGACGATACATATGAAATTCACTTCTTCCTACTGAGCTTTGATCCTCATTTGCTAACCCTCCTAATATTTTATCATTTGATTGTTGATCCTATCATGATCAACAATAGACACAAAATAGTTATGTACTTCTGAGCTTTGATCTTCATACAATTCTCTTCTATTGTTTACTCCTCCTCTTGAGCTTGCACTGTCTATATCTCCACACAGTTGACATCTTATGATGACTGACATACTTGTTGACATCAATGACAATCTATCCAACAATCTCCCCCTTTGTCATTGAGGGAAACACACTAAACTCATATTCAAAACTCCCCCTGTGATGATGTTTTCCTCTTATGAGGTTTTTCTTTTTATGAAGTTTCTCTCCCCCTTTGTGTTGCAGCACCCCCTGCCTCAGCAGGTTTCACGCGACATCCCAATCTTAGGATCGTTCCAAATCTTTCCCTGATTCAGATTGACTCTTTGGTTTCCCCGCAGGGAATACTTCACACACAAACAGGTGTATTCCATAGGTCCTTTTGAGTTATTCCTACGTGATCAAACACCGGTGGTAACTCCACAACCAACCAACAAATGTGATCAGGGCTTTTTCCCTTTCAAGATTTTGGATTTTGCGATTTCATGAATCCTGTTGTCGAGCCCCTTGTCTCTTCAACCTCCGAAACCCGAAACGTCAACAAGGGATGACTCCTTCAATGTGTTGAACACACGCCTCTTGTTGCCACTTATTTTTGCTTTTTTCTCTTTGCGATTTCAGGAGTTGCGTTGACATGCAACTCTGTCTCTTGACTCCCAGAACCTCGAAACCTGATTGAGCCCATGGCTATTGTCCTTCAATGTTTTCAGGAATTTTTCCTTTCACACTTCGGGATTTCATGACTTGCGAGATCCACAGCAGAAAGGTTCCTCACCTCCCAAAACTCTGATCTCTAGATTCCTAAAACCTTGCCTCCAACGTGATCTATGGCTGAGATCCTCCACGATCCGAAAAATCTGGATCTTTCATCTTTTTGCGAACCAGGAGTTTGAAACTATCGATTCCAAAGATCGTTGCCTCCTCTACTTCCCGACACCCGAAGTGTCGAAATGTCAAAATCCCGAAATTCACCTCAAGGCATGTCGCATTTCATGACTTTGGGATTTTCAATGCTAAGTACCCCAGCTCCTTGTCATCAAGATTCTTAGTATGCCAAACCCCGAAATACCAAAATTTCACACTTGATTATCCTTTTTGCGAATCGGGAGTTTGAGTGACCAAGGGTTTTGACCTGCCTCCCAACTTACGGGTCCTGAATTCTCGAAATGATTGACGGATCAGACAAACCACGATCAATGGTCCACGTTGATTCTTGATGTCAGGGTGGCGGATTCGTCCAACTCCTAACCACCTTGCAGCTCCTCTGGATCCTATGGTCCTTGCGACTTCGCGAGTTCTCCACAGAGAATTATGACAATCTGATTCACTCCTCAAGAATCTCTGTCCAAACTGTCTTGGCGTCCTTCCACTAAACTTAACTTCTGCGCAATGATTTCTCTCCCCATCTTCCTTTAAACTCTTCAAATATACTAACCCTCCTAAGATTTCACTTGTGAACTTAAGTCTCCAAGAGAGATCCTACTCACACTCCTTGTGGAAATATTTCAAATAACCTCTAGTTATTTGAGTCCTCGACTCTGTGCACTCTTTGCAACAGCAGTCCTTCCAACTTCACCTTAGTTGATAACTTCTAAGGCTTCAACTAGCCTGCACACACCTAGCATGTCTCTATGCTTCACTTGCACTTTTGCTGGTATGAGAACAACGGTATCTCTCCTGAGCTTTCTGAGATAAATCTCAGACTCTTGTCAACACACGCCTTGTGGACGTTTCACTGCACTCCTTGCAGGAACTCTCAGGATGAGAAACAATTGAAACTCATTCTTCCCCTCTATCAGACTTCATACACTTAACATGAAATCACACATTTAGCCCAGAATTGAAACAAATGTGTAAACAGAGAGAATTAAACAATTATAAACATACCATTCAGCAAATGTAAATAGTAAGCATCATAACACCATGAATATTGATTCAAAGCTTTATATATTAACTCAAGTGCTCCTGTACATGGGTTCTTCTATATAGCTCTCTGCTACATCTCAACATGTTATGAAAATTTGAATGCTCTTAATGTTACAATGATACAAGGGTGAGGGTGTCTATATCTGTTTTCCCTCCTACTCTCTAAACTGTCTAATCTATGAATTCAAATCTACCTACTTTCATTAATTATGTATAAAAGCCTTTACATTCTACAGATGAGAGCAGTGCTCAAGATCTGTTTACAACATCTAAGATATAAATATAAATATGATTTCCCCAGCTATCACATTAATATATGCTTCGTTAATTTTTCAAAACATTTCAAAAACGTGCACTGGTGCTTTTCCAGCTGTCTTTCGCCTTTTACATTGCTTGCTTGGTTGGCTACTTACGATGCTCCTACATCATACTCCCTTGCTTAAAAAATTTCATGAACTCCTGTTCATGAGCTCTTGCATGGTTCATCCATGCTTATGAATTACTGCTTCATCCTCCCAACTGACATCTTCAACTGGATGTCCCTTCCATTTGACTAAGTATTCAAAATACTCTTTTCTCCTGGTCTTTTTGCTAATCCTTTTGTCAATTATGCTTTCCATCTGTGGCTTTTCAACTACACGCATTTGTTTTGTCCATTGAATCTCTTTATGCTCCTCCTCTACTCCTTCTTCTTCATCTTTGTAAGGGTACAAATCCACAACATTGAATATCAGTGAGATTCCGATCCCATCAGGTAATTCAATCTCATATGCGTTTGCCCCAAATTTCCTTATGACCTTGCACGGTCCAATCTTTTTCATCTTCAATTTGTTATATCTTCCCCTTGGGAACCTTTCCTTCCTTAGATGTGCAAGAATCATATCACCAACTTCAAATTGAACTTCTTGCCTGTGTTGATCTGCTCTCTGTTGGTATTCCTAACTTGAATTCTGCAATCACTCCTTAACTCGGCTATGAAGCTCCTTCATTCCTTCTGCAAAGTCCTCTGCACTAGCACTCCTAAATTCATTTTGTTCTGAATCATTCAATTTAGAAACTCCTCTTGGTGGCATTCCATATACAATATAGAATGGACTCTGCCCTGTGCTTCTATTAAGCGAATTTCGCATGTGGCAGAATGTGATCCCATTGACTATGGTGTTCAATCACTAAGCTTCTTAAAAAATCTCCCAAGCTCTTGTTCACGACCTCTGTCTGTCCATCTATCTGAGGATGATATGTTGAGATAAAAGACAAACTTGTCCCCAAATTATTCCATAACTTCCTCCAGAAATGTCCTACGAACTTGGTTTCTCGATCAGAAACGATACTCCTTGGCAAGCTGCGAAGTCTGATGACTTCCTTGAAAAACATGTTCGCAATATGATTTGCGTCGCTGGTTTTCTGGCATGGTATGAAATGTGCCATCTTTGAAAATTTGTCGACTACCACAAAGATTGAGTCACATCCTCTTTGTGTTCTTGGCAGTCCCAATATAAAATCCATGCTCAATGCATCCCACGACCTTTCTGGTATGGTAATGGTTGATATAACCCTGTGTTCTGTCTTTTTCCTTTCATGTGCTGACGAATTCTGCATCTGTCCACAAATTTCTTAACATATTTCCTCATCCATGGCCAAAAATATGAGCCATTCAACTTTGAGAACGTCTTATCATGACCGAAGTGTCTGGCCAATCCTCCACTGTGTTTTTCTTTCAGCAAATTCTCCCTCATGGAGCATTTTGGAATACATAGTTGATTGCCCCAGAATAATAACCCATCCTGGATCATGTATTCAGCCCATTGGATTCTGTCCCTGAGAACTAGATTCTCAGATGCCTCATATGCCTCCTTAAAATCTGGGTCATCCATGTACATTTCTTTGAGGTTATCAAAACCTAAAGTCTTGACTCTGAATTCCTGCATAAGCAAACATTTCCTGCTCAAAGCATCAACAACTTTGTTAGCAGTTCCAGAAATATGCTTAGTTACAAAAGTAAAATTCTGCATGAATTCAACCCATTTAGCATGTTTTTGGTTCAACTTCTCTTGTCGAGTCACCAATTGCAAAGTGTGATTATTGTTGTACAAAACAAACTCCTTGGGAACCAAATAGTGTCTCCACTTCTTCAATGCTTGTATGACTGCATAGAATTCCTTGTCATATGTGGAGTACTTAATCTTTGCTTCATTCAGTTTTTCACTGAAGTATGTGATCGGCCTATCATCTTGGCTCAAGACCGCTTTAATTGCAAATCCACTCGCGTCACATCTGACCTAGAATGTCTTGCTGAAATTCGGCAAAACCAGAATTGGTTGCTCAATGATCTTCTTCTTCAGCAGATTGAATCTCTTATCTGCTTCTTCTGTCCAATGAATAGATTTATGTCTTTTCTTCACCGTATCCATCATTGGTGCGTTGATTCCACTGAAATTGCGAATGAATTTCCTGTAGAAACTAGCCAAACCATGGAAGCTTCGTACTTCAAATATACTCTTCGGTGATGGCCAATCCTTAATTGCCTTTACCTTTTCCGGATCCATCTTCAACTCATTTGCAGAGATAACAAAACCCAAATAAATGAGTTATGTTCTCATAAATGATGATTTCTTCACATTGACTAGCAATTTCTCTTGTTGTAATCTCCTCATCACTGCAACTAAATGCTTTAAGTGCTCTGCTTCTGTCCTGCTGAAAAATAATATATCATCAAGATATACAATGACAAATTTCCCTATGGAATCCTTCAAGACTTCGTTCATCAATCTCATGAAAGTACTAGGTGCATTCGTTAAGCCAAATGGCATGACAAGCCATTCATACAGTCCCTCATTCATCTTGAATGTTGTCTTCCATTCATCACCTTCTCTCATTTGAATTTGATGATACCCGCTTTTCAAATTAATCTTTGAAAAAAATCTTGCTCCACTTAAGAAATCCATCAAGTCGTCCATCCTTAGCAATGGAAATCTGTATCTAATGGTAATATTATTGATCACCCTTGAATCTGTACACATTCTCCAGCCTCCATCTTTCTTTGGGATGAGCACTGTCGGAACAGTGCATGGGCTCAAGCTTTCTCTAATCAATCCTTTGTCCATTAAGTCTTGGACCTGTCTCTTAACTTCTTCATTTTCCTATGGCGTCAACCTATACGCGGTTTTTTTTGGTAAACTAGCTCTAGGTATAAGGTCGATATGATGGCTTATACTTCTAATAGGTGGCAATGAACAAGGTAGTTCTTCCACTACTATATCAGCAAACTCTCCTAGCAATTCCTTGATTTCTTCTGGTAAATCATCTATTCTTGTACTGGTCAAAAAAAATTTAGGCTTCCTAAGTACAATAAATTGTGTGTATTCCTTCTTCTTAACCTCATTAATAAGTTCCTTCCTACTCATGAGAAGTACATTATTGCTCATCTCTGTTTTCCCCTCTTGGTTTTTAATCAGCAGCAACATGTGCGTCCTCCCATTCTTCTCTGGGGTGTACGTGTTCTTTCTCCCATCATGAACCACATTTCTGTCATATTTCCATGGTCTACCCAACAATAGATGACAAACATCCATGGGAATGACATCACATAATAATTCATCCTTATATCCTCCTATTTTAAATTCAACTAAACACTGTTTAGTGACATTTACTTGGTGTCCTTTTTGTAGCCACGAAACTTTGTATGGTCTTGGATGTGCAAAAGTCTCCAGCTCCATCTTTTCTACCATCTCTGTAGATACAAGATTGTCTGTGCTACCACTGTCCACTATGACCTTTCATGCCCTATCTTTAGTTTTGCAAGCAGTCCTAAACAGACTGTTTCTTTGGGTTGGGTTCTCTGCCTCCTTCTCCAGCTTCAAGAGAACTTTCCTCATCATTAAGGATCTTTCACCCTCAGCGTCTTCTGCCTCAACATTCCATCCTTGAGCTTCGGAAATGTGAGTTTCACCACCATCTTCCTTCTTATCTGGACACTCATAGGATTTATGTCCTATTTTTCCACAGACGAAGCATTTTACTTCACCGCCTCTACCTCTTCCTCTTCATCTAGCTCGAGTAAAAGTATTTCTATCAGCATATTGCCCTCTCTGTGAGCTTCCTCCTTTCTTATGCTGAGTTTGAGGTTTCTTTCCCTCTTCTTTAGGTCTTTGAGTTCTGTCTTCGGCAATTGTTTTGCCTCTGTCTTGACTTCTGCCTCGACCTCTTTGACCTTGCTTCCAACTCATCTTCTCTTCAGCTTTTAGAGCCATCTGATAAGCATCTTCCACATTTCGAATAGTCATCATTCTCATCTCATCTTGAATGTCATATCACAGACCATTCATGTACCTAGCAACTTTTTCATCATCACTTTATCGATGACCTGCTCTGATGTTTATCTTGTAGAATTCTTCAGTGTATTCTTTTACTGACATCAGCTTCTGTCTCAAATTTTGCATCCTCCGAAACAAAGTTATTTGATAATCCCTGGGTATAAATTTGGCTTTCATCTTTGCAACCATTCTATCCAAGCTTTTGATTTTCTGCTTGCCTTTGCAGCATCTGTCAGCCTGCAGTTCATCCCACCATAGTGTTGTATGCCCTTTAAGTCTGGTAACGGCATTTTTTACTTTCTTATCTTCCTGACATCCTCATAGTCGAAGTATTTGTCTAGATCTCTAATCCAGTCTAGAAGATATTCAACATCCAAGTTTCCCTCATACACTGGAATGTCCATTTTCGCTCTGGCACCTATCCTTGCAACAGCCCTGAATAGGCATTCATCTGCAGCATCTTCGACTGCAACTCCTCCTTCTTCATTTCCAACTTCATTTTCACTTTCATCTTTGTTGATATCCCCAACGTCAACTGTGTGCCTCTGTGTTGTCTCCATGGCATCAAGCCTGGCACGTAACTTGCGCATTTCTCTTTCCCTTGCTAGATCAGGCATTGGCATTGGCCTGTCTCTTCTTCTCGATGGCATGGCTACAAAATGTTCCTCTCTTCTCTTTGCTACAGAAAACAAAGAACTTGTTCTATGCTCTGATACCACAATTGTTGCAGCACCCCCTACCTCAACAGGTTCTGCGTGACCTCCCGGTCTTAGGATCATTCCAAATCTTTCCCTGAGTCATATTGACTCTTTGGTTTCCCCGCAGGGAATACTTCACACACACAAATAGGTGTATTCCACAGGTCCTTTTGAGTTATGCCTACGTGATAAAAAACCGGCGGTAACTCCACAACCGACCAACAAATGTGATCAGGGCCTTTTACCTTTTGGGATTTCGGATTTCATGATTTTGTGAATCTTGTTGTCGAGCCCCTTGTCTCTTCAACCTCTGAAACCTGAAACGTCAATGAGGCTTGACTCCTTCAATGCACTAAACACACGCCTCTTGTTGCCACTTATTTTGGCTTTTCTCTCTTCCCGATTTTGGGAGTTGCGTTGACATGCAACTCTGTCTCTTGACTCCTGGAACCCTGAAACCCGATTAGGCCCACGGCTATTGTCCTTCAATGTTTTCGGGAATTTTTCCTTTCACTCTTCGGGATTTCGCAACTTGCGAGATCCACAGTAGAAAGGTTCCTCACCTCCCAAAACTCTGATCTCCGAATTTTCGAAACCTCGCCTCCAACGTGATCTATGGCTGAGATCCTCCAAGATCCGACGACTCTGTATCTTTTGTCTTTTTGCGAACTGGGAGTTTGAAACTCTCAATTCCAAAGATCCCTAACTCCTCTACTTCTCGACACCCGAAGAGTCGAAATGTCTAAATTCACCTCAAGGCATGTCTCATTTCGCGACTTCGAGATTTTCAATGCTAAGCACCCTGGCTCCTTGTCATCAAGATTCCTGGTATGTCGAACCCCGAAATACCAAAATTTCACACTTGATTATACTTTTCGTGAATCGGGAGTTTGAGTGACCAAGGGTTTTGACCTGCACTCCCAACTTACGGGTCCCGAATTCTCGAAATGGTTGATGGCTCAGACAGACCATGATCAACGGTCCACATTGATTCTTGATGTCAGGGTGGCGGATTCATCCAACTCCTAAGCACCTTGAAACTCCTCTGGATTGTACGGTCCTTGCGAATTCGCAAGTTCTCCACGGAGAATTATGACCGTCTGATTCACTCCTCAAGAATCTCTGTCCAAACTGTCTTGGCATCCTTCAACTAAACTTAACTTCTGCGTGATGATTTCTCTCCCCATCTTCCTTTGAACTCTTCAAAGATACTAACCCTCCTGAGATTTCACTTGTAAACTTAAGTCTCCAAGAGAGATCATGCTCGCACTCTTTGTGACAATGTTTCAAATAACCTCTAGTTATTTGAGTCCTCGACTTTGTGCACTCTTTGCAACAGTATTCCTTCCAACTTCACCTTAGTTGGTAACTTCTAAGGCTTCAACTAGCCTGCGCACACCTAGCACGACTCTATGCTTCACCTGCACTTTTGCTGGTATGAGAATAACGGTATCTCTCCTAATCTTTCTAAGATAAATCTCAGACTCTTGTCAACGCACACCTTGAGGACGTTTCACTGCACTCCTTGAAGGAAATCTCAGGATAAGAAACAATTGAAACTCATTCTTCCTCTCTATCAGACTTCATACACTTAACATGAAATCACACATTTAACCCAGCATTGAAACAAATTCATAAACAAAGAGAATAAAACAACTGTAAACATACCATTTAGCATATACAATGATACAAGGGTGAGGGTGTCTATATCTATTTTCTCTCCTACTCTCTAAATTGTCTAATCTATGAATTCAAATCTACCTACTTTCATTAATTATGTAGAAATGCCTTTACATTCTATAGATGAGAGCAGTGCTCAAGATCTATTTACAACAATAGATATAAATGTAAGTACACTTTCCCCAACTATCACATTAATATCCGCTTCATTAATTTTTCAAAACATTTCAAAAATGTGCGCTGGTGCTTTTCCAGCTGTCTTCCGCCTTTTACGTTCCTTTCTTGGCTGGCTTCTTATGATGCTCCTGCATCACTTTGACATCAATGGAAAAGGGTTTCTTATCCTATGATCTGTCTATATAATTACTTGTATGACCACTGGTAACATCTCCTGCAATCACACTTTTTCTGTCATAACTAAATGACTCCTTCTGTCATTTGGTTGCTATATCCCCCTGAATAGGTGCCAACTGATGCATTATTTTCTTGAGAGATTTAGGTAGGAAGAAGGATTACTCCCAATTTTTGCCTGAGATATTCAAATACATCTTTGCTTAAGGTTTTTGTAAAAATATATGCCACCTACTCTTGTGTTGGAACATATTCCAATTTAATGTTCTTATTTTCAGCCTAATCTCTTAGATAGTGGTACTTTATGGGAATGTGTTTCGATTTTGAGTGTTGAACATGGTTCTTAGAGAGACTTATCGTGTTTGTATTATCACGGTGGATAGTTGTGGGTTCTTCAAATACTATTATGATGTCTTGTAGAGTTTTTTTCATCCATTCTACTTGTGTGCAACATTCGGCTATCGCAATATACTCAGCTTCAGTGATAGACAGAGAAATTGAGGATTGTTTCTTACTTATCCAAGCAACCAATGATTCTCCCAAAAAGAATCCTCCTCCACTCGTACGTTTTATATCATCTACACTTCCTGCCCAATCAACATCTAAATAGGATTTTAATGTAAATGAGTCCTTGCTAGGGTACCACAAACCAAGATCTATGGTTCCTTTCAAATATCTAACGATTCTTTTTACAGCTTGAACATGGCTCTCCTTAGGTTCTTCTTGGAATCTAGCCACCATCCCAACAACTTGTTTGACATCAAGTCTGGAAGCTGTTACATAGAGAAAACTACCAATCATTGATCTGTAGTGTTTTGGATCTACATCTTTGGACTCATCATTCTTGCTTAGTTTGCATCTAGCTTTCATAGGTGTACTAACAGGTTTGCAATTTTCTAACTGGAATCTCTTAATCATATCCTTAACATATTTAGACTGATGGATAAAGACTCCCTTTTTGGACTATATTATTTGTAATCCAAGGAAGAAATTCATTTCACCAAGCATATACATTTCAAATTATTGTTGCATCATCTTAGCAAAGTCTTCACTCTTTTTTATGTTATTACTACCAAATATGATATCATCAACATACACTTCTACAATGATCAAGTTATTACCATCAATTTTGCAATAAAGATTGTTGTATGTTGATCCCCTTTTAAGGCCTTATTTTTGTAAATAAAAGTCTAGCCTTTCATACAATGCTCTGGGTGTTTGTTTTAATCCATAGATTGCCTTATTTAATTTATAAGCATAGTCTCTTTTATTGGTTATTTGGAACCCATCTGGTTTCTCAATATAGACTTCCTCTTCTAAATTTCCATTGAGAAATGTTGATTTGACATCCATTTGGTACACTTTAAATTTTTTGTAGTTGGAGAAAGCTAAGAACATCCTAATTGCCTCTAATCTGGCTAAAGGTGAAAATGTTTTTTCATAGTCTACTCCTTCAACCTGAGCATAACCTTTTCATACTAATATGGCTTTGTTCTTGATTACTTGCCCATCTTCATTCATTTTATTTTTATATACCCATTTAGTTCCAATGACATTTTTATCTTTTGGTCTAGGAACTAGTTCCCAAGTTTGATTTTTTTTCAATTTGATCCAATTCTTCATTCATAGCTTTAACCAAGTTCTCATCTTTACATGAATATTTGATTGAAGTTGGCTCAATATGTGACAACAATGCTAATTTTGTTTGATACAGTAGTTGTCTTCTATTTTTCACTCTATCATTCATATCTCCAATAATCAGTTCTTCGGGATGATTTTTTTGAATAATTCTTGAGGGTGTCTTTGTATCTCTTCTTGGAAATTCTTCTCTTATCTCTCTATCTTCACTATCTTATTCACTTTCACTAGTATCCATATCATATTTTTCCCTTTCTTTTTCATCCTCTTCTACTTCTTCTAGTTGTGTGCCAAATGTCTCATCATCATCTTCATCTTTATTTTTAGATATGGTCTCTTGAATTTTTATCCTTATCGTTTTTAGATCATCCACCTTGACATCTTCACTTTCAACAATATTATGTGATCTGATATTGTAGCATCTGTATGCCTTCTTGTTTGAAGCATATCCAAAAAATTAACTTCATCAGATATGGCATCAAATTTTCCAAGATTCTCATGTAGTCTTTTGATGTAGCATTTACTTCCAAAGACTTTGAAGTATTTCACTCATGGAGCTCTTCTAAACCATAGTTCATAAGGCGTTTTATCACTATTAACCCTTAGTTTAACTCTATTCAATATGTACACAGTTATTCTTACAGCTTCCCTCCAATATCCATCTGACAATTTTGCTTCATTGAGCATAGTCGTTGCAGCCTCTTGAGTTGTTCAGTTCTTTCTTTCAGCAATACCATTTTGTTGAGGTGTTCTGGAAGCAGAGACTTGTCTTTTTATTCCATGAGTTTCACAGAAGACATCGAACTCTTTTGAGGTGAATTCAGCACCATTGTCTAATCTAACACATTTGATTTTTGTCTCCCTTTCATTTTCAACAAGGGTTTTAAAGGCTTTGAATTTGTTTAGTGTTTTTTTTCGTTGAGAAAACATATCCAAATCATTCTAGTAAAGTCATCAATGAGAAACATAAAGTATGACTCTCCTTGTAGACTCTTGGTTCTCTTAGGTCCATATAGGTCAGTGTGAACAAGCTCTAAAGGTTTAGAGGTTGTGTATTCTTTTGTTTTGAACCTTACCCTAGTTTGCTTCCCTAGTTGATAGTCTCTACACATAGAATTTGAGGGTTTTATGATTTTTGGTGAGTTTCTTACTGCACGAAGGTTGTTGAATTTCACAATATTGTCAAAGTTAATATGCCCTAACCTCCTATGCTATTGCCAACTTTCATATACATGATTTATATGACACTCCTCATTCAATTTTGCATCTAGTATATATACATTTTCAGGAGTTCTAGGAGTAGTACCAACTAATTTTCCCGTGTCTTCTCTCCTAATCTCACATTTTTGGGAATCAAAGATGCAAAAGTATCCCTGATCACAGGTTTGACTTACGCTTAATAAACTAGGCTTCAATTTATCGACAAGTAGTACATTTCTAGCTTTGTCTTTTCCCAAGCTCGCAGTGTCTTTCCCAAGTATGTTACTTGAAGCATTATCACCAAATGTAACTTTACCTTTTTGTTTCTTTAATTCTAAAAAATTGTCCTTGTTACATGTCATATGTTTCAAGCATCCACTGTCGACATACTAGAGATCCTTTTCATCTTGATTTTTTAGGGCAATAAAACATTCGCTTTTAGATGCTTTTACTCTCCAAAGTTTCTTCTTCTCTCTAATGAATTTGGGTTGTTCTGAGACTTCCATTAGTCTGCAATTAATGGCTTTATGTCCATGGTTATGAGTTTCAAAGGAGTTATAGTTTCTACTCTTAACTCAATTTGCTGCTTGTTTATCCTTAAGGATATAATTCTTGACCTTCAGATTTTTCTTTCTATATGCTCTACAATTTATAGCTTTGTGTCCAAAATTAGAGCATGCAAAGCAATAACCAGGAAAAATGTGAGGATACCTGTTTTGGTAAAACTTCTTTGGTATTGTCTTGTCTTCTTTCCTGATGGGTGGAGGTAATCTTCTGGAGTTCTGATCATTACTTATCTTCTCTTCGTTTTTCTTCTTGAATGTATTGCAAAGAGCATCTGCATAAGATTTTGAGTTAACATGGCTTTCCTTTTGAGAATAACCTATTCCATTTTTATTTCCAGAATCCCTTTGCACTGTAATAATCTTATCTAATATTTTAGACCTATTTTCAGATTTTGTTTGAATTATTTTTGCACCCATATCCTTTTTCAGATGAACTATTTATGCCTCCATCCTTTCAACATTTATTTGTTTTTCTTCAAGATACTTTTCCAGACTTTCTTCAATCTTATTTGCTTCTAATATTTTTTTTTTCACACTGTTTATAAGTTTTCCCATCTCCTTTTCTTCTTGTTCATATTTTTCTTTCTGTTCAACTATAAAAAATTTCAATTGTCTACATCTGGCTTTGTATTTTCTTAATTCATCTAAGGCACTAAGAAGTTCTTCCTCCATATTAACTTCTGCTTCATCTTCTAACTCTTTCTCATGTTTAATTTTTTGTATTTCATTAGATTATTCAATACCTAAGAAAAGGACTTCATCAACATCAGATTCATCCTTGTCACTAGACTGTGATGAGTTGTTGTCTTCTTCTTTTGAGTAGAAATTCTTTTTCCCTCTATAGAAATTTTTCTTGTAGTTTGGTTTTTCCTTTTTCTGGTATTGCTTGTTTTTGTTTTCTTTCTCTCTAGGGTCCTCCTTGGGATAGGGAAACTTGGATGAAAAATGACCAAATTTTCCACAATTAAAACATTTTAAAGGAAGCTTGCCTTTGTACTTCCCTGATCCTTTCTGAATTTTTCTAATGAAGTTGGCTTCTTCCACATCAGATTCTTCATGATGACAAGAATGAGGTTTTTGCTTCTGATTTATCTTTCTCTTGAATGCTTTGAAAGTTGTTTCATCTTTTGTTGATTTTTTATTTCTTGTTCTCATCTCATATGCTATAAAAATTCCATGGAGATGGTTAACTGTGAGTGAGATTAGATCGAATCTATCTTCAACTAAGGAAATCTTTGCATCATATCTCATCGATAATGACCTTAGTATTTTTTTCACAATGGGTTTATCTGTAAATTCTTCTCTTGTTGCTCTAATTGAGTTGACCACTTCATCTACCCTATGAAAGTACTCAGCAATATTTTCTTCTTCTTTCATTTTTAGGTCTTCAAATTGAGTTTTATAGGTCTGAAGTTTGGCTTCCTTCACTTTGTCATCTCCTTCATATACAACCTCCAATTTGTCCCTGATTTCTTTGGTCGATTTGCAATGCATAACTTTCACACATATAGAGTTAGTCAACCCTGCTAGAATACCATTAACTGCTCTTGAGTTATCATTACAAATTTTGTTTCCTCCAGAGTCTTTGGCTGGAGTAGTTGGTGCAATGTAACCATCTACAAAATATTTCCAGATATCAAAACCAAGCACCAACGGGAATTTTGTCATTCTTATTTTCCACAGAGCATAGCCTTCTCCATTGAACAATGTGTTGAATTGGTGTTCATCGCCTCCTTCGGGACTCACGACATGGTCTAACAGCCTCCCATGGATCCATTAACTCTAGCGGTGATGATTTTTCTAATCACCCGCGGGTTTTGGTCTAACGGCAACCGTTCTATCGTAAAACTGGTATCAGAGCGAAAGGTTACGGGTTCGAGTCCGCTCAATTGGTTTCGAGTATCTCAGTTGGTGCTGAGAGCCCTCAGTTGGTGATGAGGGGGAGATTGTTGAATTGGTTCTCATCACCTCCTTTGGGACTCGCGACATGGTCTAATAGCCTCCCGTGGATCCATTAACTCTGGCAGTGATGAGTTTACTAATCACCTGCGGGTTTTGGTCTAATGGTAGTCATTCTATCGTAAAACTATTGTTCGCAAATGTTTAACAGGTAGCGTAAGCTTGTCATTGATGGAAAGTACAACAATAATGATGGCTTGAGTACAGCAGCGATGATCAACGGGAAAATAGAAGATAAGTCCAGGAAGATCGAATGATCGAAGGCAACGCAACGTTGATCAGGCATGATGAAGTCCCATAAAGTTTGTGAAGTATTTCTGATCGTTGGATCCCATCCAAAATTCCCCACAGAACGATGATCGTCAGATCTCAATGTAGACAAGAGGAGCGTGCAGATATGGAGGATAGATCTCAGGCGTTATATCCGAGCATAGGTTTCAACAACCGTTGGATCGAGGAGAACCTGCACGATCTTTAAAGTGCAAGGAGTAGAGAGCTCACAAAATATCGAAAGTAGGAGGATCGTCCATCTCAGGGTGTTATGTGGACCGTTGATCCCAGTCAACTCAGGTGTTTTGCAATCCTGAAATCGTGATATGCGATATAACAATTTAATCGCAGCCATCAGATCAAGATAATATCTGGACCGTCGATCTGACTCATGTTAGCAAACCATGTCATCTAGGAACACGTGGCACAACTAGGTAATGACAAGTGTCAGAATGATTCAACATTTCAAGCACATGTAAGTCACGAATCAGGGTGACACGTGACAGGTGTTTAACACGTGTGATGTCAGCAGACTTACCTCATGTCAGAATTTCAGGGATCGAGAGTTGGAGATGACAAGTAACATTCACCACAGGAATCCCGATATCGCGATATGCGAAATCGCGATGTAATCTGAGTCGTCAGATCAAGATCAGATCTGGACCATTGATCTAACTCCATATGGGAGTTTCAGGGATCGTAACATGGAGAGGCAAGCAAACAATGCAACAAGAATGTTGATTTCGCGATATGCAAAATTGTGATTCAATCGCAGCCGTTGAATGAAGCTCTGATCAGGACCATTGATCCCACGCCATTTCAGGGTATCGGGGATCACGACTTGGAGAGTCGAGATGTCTCTTCTCTAGACTCACGAAATGAAAAATCATGAAAGTGCCTTATGCATAAGGCTATGGTCATAGCCCATGGTCTCGAGAAGGGAAGGAGTCAGTCCAGATAAGCTCAATTTCAGGGATCGTGACTTGGAAAGTCGAGATGCCTCATCTCGAGATTCACGAAACGTGAATTCACAAAAAATCACTTTTTGCATAGGCACTTGGTTATGACCATAGTCAAATTATGGAAGGAGCCAGTGCAGAAAAGTTCTGTATCGGAACTTCGGAGATCGCAAAATGAAGTGTCGAGACACTCAGCACAGAATTTCCGAATGCCAAAATGCCGAAATGAATGCAAGATCCCATGGATTCAATCCAATGATGCAGGTGAATTTGAACAAGATCGGAGGGCTACTGTTACACGACATAGTGAAACTGCTAGAAACCATTGATGGTTTCTACCAGAGGATGCGAAGAGACTTCGATGTGATTTCCAGAGGAGCTGAAGAGTCACATGGAATTCGCCAGTGGAATGAAGACGATTTGTGGAGGAAATTGACAGCTGGATGAGGGTTTGATCTTGTAACTAAAATAGAAAGGATGAGTTCGACTGTAACAGAGAAGACGAAGAGTCTCAACTGGTAGAGAGAAAAAGGAATCTAGGCTTAACACCTAGTGATGATAGACATAGGGGTTGAACTTCCAGAGAAGTTAAAGAGTCGTGATGATGATCATGCAGAGCACTTGAGATGTGGAGGAGATTGGCGCAGTATGAGCATGCAGAGGAATGGAGAATATTGCATTCACAAGATGCACAGAAGCTATATATACATGGTACAGAGAAGATAAGTGGTTTCTGTTGGAGTTGTTGTGGTCGTTGTGTAGAAGGATTGAAGTGTGAGCAAGGAGGCAGAGCACAGAAGTAGAAACACACAGAGGAGGAACTGTGCAGCGAATGGACATGGTGCACAGAGCATAAAAATCAGAAGAACAGACAATGCAAGTCATGTGTGCAGAAAGGCAATGAGATAGACAGAGCAACGAAATGCAGCAGAACAGTGATGAGTCTGGTAAGCCATTGTCGAACATCATATCATTGTAATAAGTTTCAGTAGAAAAGATTTATATTTTAGGGAGGTTGGGAGGTGCTAGGGAGGATTTTTGTCCTCAGAGGTTCAAGTGGGTGCTTGAACACAGGGAGTTGTAGCTTCCAACTGGTTGCAGCCAGAGAAACCAGGGTGGCAGGGTGGTGCAAGGGAGAACTCTTGTTCTCTGCTATACAGGTTGGTGCATGTATGATTGGAAGTTGGTGCTTCCATCCAGTTGGTGCTGGAAACACTCAGGGAGTTGGTGCTTCCTTCTAGTTGGTGCTAGAGAAACCAGGGAGTTGG
>JZKD02S1026733.1:176702-200714 GCA_000966675.3 Picea glauca
CAGTAAAGGATATAGATGCTACAATAAGAGGTTGCATAAAATGGTTGACTGTATTGATGTAAAAATTGATGAAGGAATCCCAGCAAGAGAGGTATACAGTAATGAGTTCTCTACAGAAGACACAGCTAGAGCTGAAAATGAACAGGTCCAAGAATAAGAAAATGAAGAATCTGAATCATATGAAGACTCAGACACTCAGACAGACTCAAATCAGTAGTCAACTACAAATTCCTCCTCCAGAATCATTCAAAAAAATCACCCTGCAAGTCAGATAATTGGGGAAAAAGACAAAGGTGTACAAACTAGGAGAAAGCTAATCAAAACCACCGAACAATATCATATAGATATCATATCCATGCTGGAACCCAATAATTTTAATGAAGCCAGCAAATATGATCACTGGGTTAGAGCAATGAATGAAGAACTTGATCAGATTGAGAAAAACAATACATCGGAGATGGTTCAAAGACCCGAAGGTAAAAACGTCATTGGCTCCAAATGGATCTTTAAGAATAAGTTGAATGATCAAGGACAAGTTATCAGGAACAAAGAAAGGTTAGTCTGTAAAGGCTATGCTCAGATAGAAGGACTGGATTTTGATGAAACATTTGCGCCCATAGCAAGATTAGAAGCTATCAGAATGTTTCTTTCCTATGCTTGTCATAAAAGGTTTAAAGTCTATCAAATGGATGTCAAGTAAGCCTTTCTCAATGGATATTTAAGTGAAGAAGTCTATATGGAAAAACCAGAGGGTTTCAAATTGTCTGATAACCCTAACTTAGTATGCAAGTTGAAGAAATATTTATATGGTTTAAAACAAGCCCCTCGAGCCTGGTATCACAAACTGGATTCGTATCTCAAAAACAGAGGGTTCAAGAGAGGAACAACCGACAACAATCTGTATATTAAGATAGAGGATAATGATTTGCTCATCGTACTGGTCTATGTAGATGACATCATCTTTGGATGTAATAAGAATTCAATGGTACAATGGTTTCCTTCTGCCATGGAGTCTGAATTTGAAATGTCTATGTTAGGAGAACTGTCATTTTTCCTTGGTCTGCAAATTACTCAGAGGCCCAAAGGGATGTTCATTTCTCAAGAAAAATACCTAAGAGAAATGTTGAAAAGGTTTCAAATGGAAGATTCTAAACCTATGGGTACACCTATGGTAACTGGATGTAAACTAAGCAAGTATGATGATTCCCCTGATGTTGATCAAAGCTCATATCGATCAATGATAGGAAGCTTGTTGTACATCACAGCATCTCGCCCAGACATAATGCATGTTGTAGAAATGGTAGGAAGATATCAGGTTGCACCTAAACAGAGTCATTTGCAAGTTGTCAAAAGGATATTCAGGTATTTGAAAGAGACAATGACTTTTGGTCTGTGGTATCCCAGAAATCAAAGTCTTCAGTTGACTGCTTATTTAGATGCAGATTGGGCAAACTGTGTTGATGAGAGAAAAAGCACCAGCAGAGGAGCATTCTTCTTGGGTGACTCCCTAGTAGCCTAGCTTAGTAAAAAGAAAGGTACCATATCTTTATCAACCATAGAGGCAGAGTACATTGTTGTTGCTACCTGTTGCACATAGGTATTATGGAAAATTCAGACACTTGCAGACTTAGAGGTAAAATACACTGCACCGATCCCAATTCATTGTGATAACACTAGTGCCATCAGTGTGTCTAAAAATCTTGTCTTCCACTCCAAGACAAAACATATTCCCATAAAATATCATTTTTTGAGAGAGCAGGTCACCAATCAGATTGTTCGGGTCCATTACATTCCCACTACAGAACAAATTGCAGACATCTTTACTAAACCTCTAGCCAAGACACCGTTTGAATATCTCAGATAGAAGATGGGTGTCATTTCGTTTCACACCTAACAAGTCCATCTTGTTAGGGGGAGTTGTGTATTGTATGAATATCTAATACCTCCTAAAATTACTACAATCGCTCAGGGGGAGCATGTCTCTTCTTTGGCATTAATGTTAAAGGGGGAGAGAAGAATTCAAGTGCCTTAGTTGCCATCAATGCCAAAGGGGGAGATTGTTGGCAAATGTTTAACAGGTAGCGTAAGCTTGTCATTGATGGAAAGTATAGCAGTAATGATGGCTTGAGTACAGCAGCGATGATCAACAAGAAAATAGAAGATAATTCCATGAAGATCGAATGATCGAAGGCAACGCAATGTTGATCAGGCATGATGAAGTCCCGTAAATTTTGTGAAGTATTTATGATCGTTGGATCCCATCCAAAAATCCCGACAGAACGATGACCATCAGATCTCAATGTAGACAAGAGGAGCGCGCAGATACGGAGGATACATCTCGTGCGTTAGATCCGAGCATAGGGTCCGACCACCGTTGGATTGAGGAGAACCTGCATGATCTTTAAAGTGCAAGGAGTAGAGGGCTCACAAAATCCCGAAAGCAGGAGGACCGTCCATCTTAGGGTGTTATGTGGACTGTTGATCCCAGTCAACTCAGGTGTTTCATAGATCGAGTATTAAACATGTCAAAGATTATTAACATCAGGAATGCCGAAATCGCGATATGCGATATAACAATTTAATCGCAGCCGTCAGATCAATATAAGATCTGGACCATCGATCCGACTCACATCAACAAACCACGTCAACTAGGAACATGTGGCACAACCAGGTAATGACAAGTGTCAGACTGATTCAACATTTCAAGCACATGTAAGTCACGAATCAGGGTGACACGTGGCAGGTGTTTAACACATGTGACATCAGCAGACTTACCTCATGTCGGAGTTTCAGGGATCGAGAGTTGGAGATGACAAGTAACATTCACCACAGGAATCCCAATATTGTGATATGCGAAATCGCGATGTAATCTGAGGCGTCAGATCAAGCTTAGATCTTGACCGTTGATCTAACTCGACATCGGAGTTTCGGGGATCGCAACATGGAGAGGCAAGAAAACAATGCAACAAGAATGTCGATTTCGCGATATGCGAAATTGCAATTCAATCGTAGCCATTGAATGAAGCTCTGATCAGGACCATTGATCCCACGCCATTTCGGGGTATCGGGGATCATGACTTGGAGAGTCGATATGTCTCTTCTCCAGACTCACGAAATGCGAAATCATGAAAGCACCTTATGCATAAGGCTATGGTCACAACCCATGGTCTCGAGAAGGGAAGGAGTCAGTCCAGATAAGCTCCATTTCGGGGATCGCGACTTGGAAAGTCGAGATGCCTCATCTCCAGATTCACGAAACGCGAATTCGCAAAAAAACACTTTTTGCATAGGCACTTGGTTATGACCATAGTCATATTAGGGAAGGAGCCAGTGCATAAAAGTTTTGTATCGAAACTTCAGAGATCGCAAAATGAAGTGTCAAGACACTCAGCACAGAATTGTCGAATGCCGAAATGCCGAAATGAATGCAAGATCCCATGGATTCAATCCAACGGTCTAGGTGAATTTGAACAAGATCGGAGGGCTACTATTGCACGACACAGTGAAACTGCTAGAAACCATTGATGGTTTCTACCAGAGGATGCGAAGAGACTTCGGTGTGATTTCTAGAGGAGCTGAAGAGTCACATGGAATCCGCCAGTGGAATGAAGATGATTCATGGAGGAAATTGATAGCTGGATCAAGGTTTGAGCTCATAACTAAAACAGAAAGGATGAGCTCGACTCTAACAGAGAAGATGAAGAGTCTCAACTGGTAGAGAGAAAAAGGAATCTAGGCTTAACACCTAGTGATGATAGACACAGGGGTTGAACTATTAGAGTAGTTGAAGAGTCGCGATGATGATCATGCAGAGCACTTGAGATGTGGAGGAGATTGGTGTGGTATGATCATGCAGAGGAATGGCGAATATTGCATGCACAAGATGCACAGAAGCTATATATACGCGGTACAGAGAAGAGAAGTGGTTTCTGTTGGAGTTGTTGTGGTCGCTGTGTAGAAGGATTGAAGTGTGAGCAAGGAGGCAGAGCGCAAAAGTAGAAATGCATAGAAGAGGAACTGTGCAGTGAATGGACATGGCGCACAGAGCATAAAAAGCAGAAGAATAGACACCGCAAGTCATGTGTGAAGAAAGGTAATGAGACAGACAGAGCAACGAAATGCAGCAGAACAGTGATGAGTCTAGTAAGCCATTGTTGAACATCATATCACTGTAATAAGTTTCTGTAGAAAAGATTTATATTTCAGGGACGTTGGGAGGTGCTAGGGAGGATTGTTGTCCTTAGAGGTTCAAGTGGGTGCTTGAACACAGGGATTTGTAGCTTCCATCTGGTTGCATCCAAAGAAACCAAGGTGGCAGGGTGGTGCAAGGGAGAAATCTTATTCTCTGCTATACAGGTTGGTGCCTGTATGATTGGAAGTTGGTGCTTCCATCCAGTTGATGCTGGAAACACTCAGGGAGTCAATGCTTCCTTCTAGTTGGTGCTAGAGAAACCAGGGAGTTGGTGCTTCCTTCTAGTTGGTGCTAGAGAAACCAGGGAGTTGGTGCTTCCTTCTAGTGGGTGCTAGAGAAAATAGAGAGTTCGTGCTCTCAGCAAGTAGTAGCTTGCAAAACAGAGGTTGTAGCCTCATTATGAGTTGGTGCTCATATGTATGATAATGTAAATAATGTAACTATTACTTATCATATAAAGAAAAAGTGGTTTTTACCCTGTATGGGTTTCCTCGGGAAATATTTGTCTCTGTGTTTCTCATATATGTGTGACTGATGTTGAATGTGCCATTGTTTATTTTCCTGCATTAATGTGATCATCATTCAGTGTTTCTGCAAAGAGTTTAAAAGAAGCATAATTGTTTAAGCACAATAACAACTGATTCACCCCCCCCCCTCTCAATTGTTCAACACAATGGTGCTTTGTTGTTAGACATTCCTTCTTGTTGATCCATCTTCGGGATCTACCTTCAAGTTTGTTAGACTGTGTTGAAGGAACCTGCTTTGATACCAATTAAAGGATCAAATCCTATCACTAAGAAGGGGGACATGAATCAGTGACACTAAAATTATATCAATTTTTCATTTATTAACGTAAACATAATTTTAACACATTATTTATCGTGGAACCCAAATGGGAAAACCACAAACTCTTTTCTATTAACTGCAAAATTTGTTTTACATGTTACATAGAAGGAAGATGTACTTCCTCTTTGATCAACACCAACTAATCAGGATGCACCCACACCCTGGTTTACCAGCACCAACTGGTAGGAGGCTACGACCCCCTGTTTAGTCAACTACAACTGACAAGGAAGCACCAACTCCCTCTGCAGGCACCAACCTTCCCTTGCACCACCCAACCACCCTTAATGCATAGGTATTTATATTTTCTTCCTGGAATCTGATTCAGCTTTTTATCTTCTAATCTGGACTGTAGAGACACATTCTTCTCACCACTTTTTCTCGTTTATATACTCTTCAAACGGGTGTGAAATTTAAAACATCGTGTCCCTTTATTTGAACCATTGTACCTTTTCATTTAAAATGATAATTAAACTTTAATCAATATCATTTTTTCCTTTTTATTATTTATTCATATTTTCACGATTTATTCTCTTTTAATCATGACTATGTATCGATTCATTTTTTTCATGAGTTGATCACAGACATGGATCCACTCATTATATCAAACTCATGTTATTGCTACGTTCTCAGTTCACCAACAAACCATATTCGATCATTTATCGATTCTCTGTATCATTCTGGTGTAACTCTCTGTCAAATTAAATATGTATGAGGTACTCCCTTCAAACTATTTCATATGACCGTGCCATACAGAACCATGATCTTTAGAAACTATAGAGACATCCCTTTAAAAAATCGTATAGCATATGACCAATGGCGGTGACCTCACGCTTAGGCAATATGAGCTCCTGAGCATTTATCGTTCCAACGGTCACGATTCAATTTCCTGACGAGATGGACGGCTAATGGGATTTCAACACTTTTCCCTTCGAGTCATCGTGACTTTCAATATTACAAAACTCATGATCACGAAATCACCAAAACAATTGGATGGTTCATATTCCCCAATGAGATGCACGATTGTCATAATTTAAGGATTCTTATTTTGACATAACTTGCTAACGTCTCTTGTTGACATGTCACAAGCCTATTAGCTGCCACATGACATTCATATTCGTGATTTTCACATACCTAAAATGATGTATCAACTTGACACTTATCAGTGTCTTATTATGCCATGTGTCCTTGCTGACATGGTTCACTGACCCACAGCCCTGATCCAACGGTCCTCATTGTGTACTCCAAATCGACGGTCCTTATCTTATCGCAATTTTGCATTTCGGCATTCTTGTGATGAAGGGTATCGACACTCCATGTCGCGATCTCCGAAATAGATCTTGGTTTTACTAGCTCCTTCCCTTCTCATGACCATCGGTGGTGACCAGGCGCTTATCCACAAAGCGCTTTGCAATTCCACACTTCGGGGATTCTTCCATGGGTCTCATTAACTCCTCCAACTCCTGGTATCCGAAATGTCGAAATGGAGGCTAGAAATGTTAGCTCCTTCCTTAACCTCATCCTTCAACTATGTGACCACTATCTGTCACCAAGGTCCAAGCCAGAGGAGTGCGTCGCGATTTCGCATATCGCGAACTCCTAATATGAGTTGCCTCGCTCGAAGACCACTCCGAAAATGCTTCATGATATATCAACGGTCCATAGCCTCAGCGATCCAATGGCTGAAGGGGTTTTGGAACTTTGAAATCATAGCCTCTTTACCTCACTTATCCTATCCTTCCACATTGATATGATCTGACGGTTGAAGGGAATCGGTTTTAATTCGACGGCTGCTGAGACTTCTCACAATTTCCTGTGCAATGGTCGACTTCTTAAAATTTCCAAGGAACCCGACGATACATATGCAATGCACTTCTTCCTACTGAGCTTTGATCCTCATTCGCTAACCCTCCTGAGATTTTATCATTTGATTGTTGATCCTATCGTGATCAACAATAGACATGAAATACTGATGTACTTCTAAGCTTTCATCTTCATACAATTTTGTTCTGTTGTTTGCTTCTCCTCCTCAGCTTGTGTTGTCTATCTCTCCACACAGTTGACATACTCTGATGATTGATATACCTGTTGACATCAATGACAATCTCTCCAACACCTTATAAACCTTGAGTTTGAAGCGAGGATCAGGCTCAGGAGGGATAGAGACTTAGAGAAGTTCAGAGGAAAGATGAGGTTTGAAGTCACCTTGTGGAACCAAGCTCAGGAGGAAAGATGTCGAGTTATTTTGCCAGGAAACATCGAGTACATGAACGGACGATGGAAATTCTCGAAGGGAGAAGCATCAATATTTGTGGACCGTTAGATCCGGTGGATTTGCAGGGAGGTTAAGGGTGAGAGTCTTTCAACACTTGGAAGCTCAGGAGAGATAATAGCCATGAGATCTGAAGGGGCGAGAGCCAGTTATTTGGCACTCTGAATATCATCATTTTGGAAGTCGGGAGTGTGGAGGAAGTTGTAACTCAGAAGTCCCGAGTCGCGAAGTCTTGATTCGCGAAATTTCGACTTCGTGGAAAAAGGATCTGGACTGTCGGATTGTGGGGGAATCAGGAACGTTGATCTGAGGTGAGGAATTCACGAGTTTGGATATCGGGAAAAAGGAGCAAAGCTACATCATGAGTTCTCGACGCGCTCATAGGTGGGCCCCAGGGTTTGAATGGAGGTCATATGGTTGAATAATAAGGGAGGATCTAGGGATTTCTAGCCCATTTCAGAGTTTCAAGAATTGGAGGAGTCGGGGTGACTTGGAACAGAATTCCTGAAATCGTGAAATGCGAAGCACCTTTGTGTAGGCTTGTGGTCACTGTCGATGGTCGCGTGAGGGAGAGCTTGCACATATTTATTTTTCTCACAAGTGGGGTTCATAAAAGGGGACATGTGATTTATATGTGTTGAAGGTTCCAACGGGATCCAAGGAGCCATTTGCGGCTCAGAGGAATATGAAGATCCATAGACCGGGAGGTCAGCAGACCCTGTTGAGGTGGGGTTTTGCATCAGGTGGTATCAGAGCTTACAACTATTATTTTCTATAAGAAAGAGAAGACAGAGGTAAGTTGTGATTTGAATTCTGCATGGACATATTGCAACAATGCCGCCAAGAAGACATCCAGAAAGAACTTTACCCGATGCAGCCATGGAGAGGGAAATGAGAGAACTTTGTGCTTGATTAGATGCTATGGAGAAAAACACCTGATATTGGAGATATAAGTGAGGCTGAAAGCGAGAACAAAGAAGGAGAAGAAGAAGTTGTAGCCAAATATGCTGCAGAGGAACATCTATTCAAAGCTATTGCAAGAATAGGCGTCAGAGAAAAAATGGACATCCCAATGTATGAAGGCAACTTAGACGTTGAGGAGCTACTAGATTGGTTTAGAGCTCTTGATAAATACTTTGATTAGGAATATATCGAAGAAGACAATAAAGTAAATCATGTTGTCACTAGACTGAAAGGACATGCAACACTATGGTAGGATGAACTGCAGGCTTACAGGTGTTGCAAAGGAAAACAAATAATTAAAAGCTGGGATAGAATGGTAGCAAAGATGAAATCCAAATTCATACCCATAGTTTACCAAATCAATATGTTTCGACGAATGTAGAATTTGAGACAGAAAAGGATGACAGTGAAGGAATACACTGAGGAATTTTACATACATAACATCAGAGCTGATCATCGTGAAAGATATGATGAAAAGGTCGTCAGATATATGAATGGCCTGAGATATGAGATTCAGGATGAGATTAGCATGGTGACAATTAAAAATGTGGAATATGCTTATCAGGTTGCTCTAAAGGAAGAAGAAAAATTGGCCTGGAAACAAGGTCAAAGGGGTAGAGGTAGAAGTCAGATCAAAGGCAAAGCAATTTCCCAGGACAAAGTACAGAAACCCAAGGATGAAGAAAATAATCCTCATAATCACCCAGAAAGGGGAGGAATTTCACAAGTAAGATAATATACCGATAGTAACACCTTTCCTCGAGCAAGAGGAAGAGGAAGAGGCAGAAGATGTGAAGTAAAGTGTTTTTTCTGTGGAAATATCAGACACAAATATTGGCAATGTCCCAATATAAAAATGGATGGAGGAGGAGAATCTCACATTTCAGAAGTGCAAAAGCAAAATGTTGAGGCAGAAGATGCAGAAGGTGGAAGATCATTGATGAGCAGGAAAATTCTCTTGAAATCATAGAAAGAGATGGAAAATCTAGTCCAGAGGAACAATTTGTTTAGAACTGCTTGCAAGACCAAAGATAGGGTATGCAAGGTGATAGTTGACAGTAGGAGCAAGGATAACTTAGTATCCACAGAGATGGTGGAGAAGCTATAATTGGAAACAGTTGCACATCCGAGTCCATATAAAGTCTTGTGGTTGAAATAAGGACATTAGGTAACAGTCACTAAACAATGTTTAGTTGAATTTAAGATAAGGGGATATAGAAATGAGATCTTATGTGACATAACTCCCATGGATGTCTGTCATATTTTTTTGGGGATGCCTTGGCAATATGACATAAATGTTATTCATGACGGAAGAAAGAACACCTATACCTTGGAGAAGAATGGTAGGACACATATGTTTCTGCCAATTGAAGACAAGAAGACGAAATAATAAGCAATAAATACTATACTTCTCATGAGTGGGAAGGAACTTCTGGATGAAGTCAAGAAATATGAAGAAATCCAGTTTGTTGTTGTGAGAAAACATGGATTCATTTTGACCAGTACTTCGGTAGATGATCTTCCCGAGGAATTCAGGAACTGCTGGAGAATTTCGTTGATATAGTGTTGGATGATTTTCCTTGTTCATTTCCACCCATCAAAAGTATAAGACATCACATTGACCTTATACCAGGAGCGAGTTTACCAAACAAAGCAGCGTACAGATTGAAGCCATAGGAGAATGAAGAGGTTAAGAAAAAGTCCAGGATTTGATGGACAAAGGATTGTTCATAGAAATCTCGAGTCCATGCGTTGTACCAACAGTGTTGAGTCCGAAAAAGGATGGTGGATGGAGAATGTGTACAGACTCGAGGGCTATAAACAAAATCACCATCAGGTATAGATTTCCTTTACCCAGGATGGATGACTTGATATATTTCTTGAGTGGAGCAAAGTTTTTTTCAAAAATTGATTTGAAAAGAGGATATCATCAGATTCAGATGCGGGAAGGTGATGAATGGAAGACAACATTCAAGACGAAAGAGGGGATTTATGAATGGCTTTCCATTCTGTTTGAATCGACGAATCCAGCAAGTACTTTTATGAGATTGATGAACGAAGTCTTGAAATATTTCATTGGGAAGTTTGTAATTTTGTATCTTGATGATATATTGATCTTCAGTAAGATTGAGGAAGAAAATTTGAGACATTTAACTCTATTGATGTGGAGGTTACAGCAAGAGAAGTTGTTGATATATATGAAGAAGTCATCTTTCATAAATACATAACTCATTTATTTAGGTTTTGTGATCTCTTTGAATGAGTTGAAGATGGATCCTGAGAAGGTAAAAGAGATCAAAGAATGGGCATCACCAAGGAATATCTTTGAATTCAGAAGATTCCATGAACTAGACAGTTTTTACAGGAAGTTCATAAAAACTTTTAGTAGAATTTTTGCACCAATGATGGACACAGTCAAGAAAAGACATAAATCTTTTCATTGGACAGAAGAAGCGAAGAAAAGTTTCAAGTTGTTGAAAGAGAAAATAACTGAACAACCAGTTTTGGTTCTGCCAGATTTCAGTAAAACATTTCAAGTGAGATGTGATGCAAGTGGATTTGCGATTAGAGAAGTCTTAAGTCAAGACAATATACCAGTTACATACTTCAGTGAGAAACTGAATGAGGCCAAAAGAAATTACTCCACGTATGATAAAGAATTTTATGCAGTCATACAAGCACTGAAGAAATGGAGGCACTACCTAGTTTTGAAAGAGTTAGTTTTGTATAGCGACAACCAGGCCTTACAATTTATAACCAGATAGGAGAAATTGAACCAGAAACATGCTAAATGGGTTGAGTTTATGGAGAGCTTTACTTTTGTTATAAAGCACATTTCTGGAAATGCTAACAAGGTTGTTGATGCATTGAGTAGGAAATGTTTGATTCTATAGGAGTTTCGAGTGAAGACCTTAGGTTTTGATAGACTTGAGAATATGTACAGAGATGATTCATATTTCAAGGATGCTTATGAAGCATGCGAGAATCCTGTTCTGAGAGACAGAGGCCAATGGATTGAATATTTAATTCAAGATGGAATGTTATTCAAAGGAAATCAGTTATGTATCCTAAAGAGTTCTATGAGAGAAAACCTTTTGAAGGAAAAACATAGTGGGGGATTGGCTAGACATTTCGACCATGAAAAAACATTTGCGCAACTGAATAGTCTGTATTATTGGCCAGGAATGAGAACAGATGTGTGGAAATTTGTCAACAGATGTAGAATTTGCTAGCACGCAAAGGGGAAAAGAAAGAATACTGGGTTGTATCAACCATTGCTAATACTAGAGAGGTCGTGGGACACGATAAGCATGGATTTTATGTTCAGGATGCCGAGGACATAGAGAGGTTATGATTCCATATTCATCGTAGTCGAAAGATTCTCAAAAATGGCACATTTCATTCCATGTCAAAAAACCATTGATGCAACACACATTGCAAATCTATTTTTCAAAGAAGTTGTTCGACTTCATGGTTTACCCAAGAGTATTGTTTCAGACAGAGATACCAAATTTGTTGGTCATTTCTAGAGGAAACTATGGAAGAATCTGGGGATGAATTTATCTTTTATCTCAGCATATCACCCTCGGATGGATGGACAGACGGTGTAGGATCTCATGGACAGGATTCCATGAATTTTTCATCCAGAGGAGTATGATGCAGGAGCATCGCCAGCAAGTGAGAGTGGAGGACAACTGGATATACACCAACGCTCATTTTGAAGATATTTTGAATTTCAAAGGATGGCACATTAATGTAATATCTGAAAATATATAATTTCTCTTAAATTGTTTTGGGGATTGTAATGCAGATCTTGAGCGTTGCTCTCATCAGTCGGTTGTAGGAATTTATTGTAATGAATGTAAAGTAGTTGTAGTCTTTAATTCGATAAGATAGCTTAAGGTTGTAGGAGGGAAAACTCAAGAAGACTCCCTCGTATGTATTGTATTATTCTCATTGTAATTGATCTGTAGAGAAAGAGAGAGCATAGGAGAGCATAGAAGAACAAAGATTGTAGAAGTTGTTTGAGCAGATAGTTGTTTCTATAGAAAACCATGTACAGAAGCACTTGGATTAATATAAGAATGATTTGATCCAATTTAATGGTGTTTTATAGTTACTGTTTGCATCTATCGAATGGTATGTTTATAGTTTTCTTATATACTTTGTTATGCATTTGTTTCAATGTTGTGGATGCACGTGATTTCATGTTGAATGTATGAATTCTGTGAGAGGGAGAGTATAAGTTTCAATTGTTTCTCTTCCTGAGAATTCTTTCAACGAGTGCAGTGAAAGTCTGCAAGGAGTGCATCGAGAGGTTTTGAGTTCTATCTCAGAAAGATCAGGAGAGGTATTGTTGATCTTGTACCACTAGAAGTGAAAGTATAGAATAGAGTTGTGCAAGGTGTGTGCAGACTGAAGAGAGTCTTAGACTTTTCCAACCCAAGTGAGTGGTTGAAGAACTTTTGTTGCAAGGAGTGCACGAAGTTGGAGTTGTCGAATAACCAGAGGTTATTGTGGAAGCCACAAGGAGTGCGTGTAGGATTCCTTAGAAACATTGAGTTTGCAGCGAGGATCAAGATCAGGAGGGATAGAGACTTGGAGAAGTTCAGAGAAAAGACGAGGTTTGAAGTCACCTCGTGGAACCAAGCTCAGGAGGAAAGACGCTGAGTTATTTGGCCAGGAAACATCGAGAACCTGAACGGATGGTGAAAATTCTCAGAGGGAGAAGCGCCGATATCCGTGGACCGTTAGATACAGTGGAGCTGCAGGGAAGTTAAGGGCGAGAGTCTTTCAAAAATCACAAGCTCAGGAGAAATAGCAGCCTTCAGATCTAAAGGGGTGAGAGTCATTGATTTGGCACTCTAAATATCAACATTTCGGAAGTCGGGAGTGTGGAGGAAGTTGTAACTCGGAAGTTGCAAGTCCCGAAGTCCTAATTCACAAAATTCTGACTTTGCGGAAAAAGGATCTGGACCATCGAATTGTGGGGGAATCAGGACCATTGATCTGAGGTGAGGAAGTCGCGAGTTTCGATATCGGGAAAAAAGAGCAAAGCTACATCGTGAGTTCTCGATACGCGAAATCCCGATGCGCTCGGTGGTGGGCTCCAGGGTTTAACTAGAGGTCATATGGTTGAAGAATAAGGGAGGAGCTAGGGACCGCTAGCCCATTTCGGAGTTTCAGGAATTGGAGGAGTCAGGGCGTCTCACAACAAAATTCCCAAAATCGAAAAACGCGAAGCGCCTTTGTGTAGGCTTATGGTCACCGCCGGTGGTCATGTGAGTGAGAGCTTGCGCCTAGTGCTTGTTCGTAGAGGCGGGGTTCACAAAAGGAGACCTGTGGTTTATATGTGTTGAAGTTTCCAGCGGGAACCAAGGATCCATTTGCGACTCATAGGAATATGAAGATCCATAGACCGGGAGGTCAGTAGACCTTGCTGAGGTGGGGTTCTTCATTAAATATCTATGATCTCTCACTCGAAGATATGGAACTAGAAATTGACATTGAAAAAATGTTCCCTGACGATGATCACCTAGAGAGCATTGCTCCCCACAATCTTGGGATGGAAATAATTTACATAGATACATTAGACGAAGAAGAGTCTTTTTCATTTCAGAGCGTTGTTTTTTACAACGATCAAAAAAATTGATTATTGAAAACAGACATGTAAAGAATAAGAAAGGGACATCTCATTCAGAGTTCAACCTACACAAGATGCGCCCTTCCTAGATATCCAAGATGCACAGAGCAACTGGAAATTCTCTAGACAACTCTATTAGAAGTATTTAAATGGAAAACCTCATGTTAAAGACGTGAATCAAAGAATTGGAGGTAAATCTAATGCCTCTTCCACCGTTTTCTACTCCTTTGGCAATGGTCGGGTCCACTGCACTTGCGCCAAAGTTAAAAGGATCAACAAGCCTTATCACATTGGCCCAAGGCTATGTGGAAGAGAATATAAACAAAAGAATGGAATTAATAAGAGAAGCTTGGGAGATGTCAAATAATATGGTCTCTTTTGGAACAAGAGTGCATGTTTTTCATGAGTATCTGCAAGCAAATCTCAAAAATGAGCAAGGTTTTTATCTCGATGCAATTTTACCATTTGATTTTAAAGTTACTGGTATGACAAAATTCAGAAGAAGACAGAAGGATCTCCCTTCCCTGGATCGAATAGACCAGCTAAATGCATGCTAGAAAGAAAAGGTAAAGAACTTGATTAATCTCATTCAATAATGTAGCCAGACCATATCTAAAAGAGACAAACTATTCAAGAAGTTAACTGAGATAGATCTAGCTACCAGCACCAATGAACTCTAGGACCCGAAATTGATATTAAACTCGTTGTTTTTAACCAAGCAAGCATTTGATGATCAAGTTCATATCTATAAAAGACTGTCATTTGAAAATTTTTATGGCATTCTTGAATATGGTGAAGATAACATGAAAACTGAGCTAGTCGGTTATGCAATTAGAAACAAAAATATTCAAGAAGCATTGCACAACTTGTCTATTGATATAAGGGACTTGGAAAGTGAATTCTTCAATAAAAAAATTCAGCATGAAATGAACGTGGCACCCATGAGGAGATACATTGAAGAATGGTTGAAAAAGGTTGTCGACTAGATTATCAATGAAGTTCAAAGCTAAGGAAATCCATTAAAGGACATCAACGAAGAAATGACAAGGCATGGGACACCAGCATAGTAAGTTGATATTGTTTACATTCTTCTATCTTCATCCACTTATTCTAACAAAGCTTTAACCCATATCTAACAATTTTCTCTTTCTTCTTGCCAGGTTTTTTTGTTTTCCATCGTCGACTTTCTTCTTTCTACAAACTTCATTCTTGTACATATTTGCTTTGTAGTCTGCGACAGTCCCAATCAAAGTCATTCTGGCAAACACATTTTTATTTCATAGAATATGTACTAAACTATAGTTTTTTTTACAAATTCGAAGACAACGTTTTTTGGGAAATATTCTCAAATGTATTTTGTGACCTAGTTTATCTAAATATAAATACTTGGGGTTGTTCTATGCTAATATTCAATGCTTGGTGTTGTTATTTGAAATTTGTATTTCTTTGTAAAATTAACTCATTTCGTCGTGCATGTTCATGTTCTATATTGTGCATATATTGCAGCTTCATATATTTCATAATATTTCATAATATTCTTCGATATCTTTTCATAATATCTGAAAAGATATAATTTCTCTTAAATGTTTTTGGGGATTGTAATGCAAATCTTGAGCGTTGCTCTCATCTGTCGGTTGTAGGCATTTATTGTAATGAATGTAAAGTAGTTGTAGTCTTTAATTCGATAAGATATCTTAAGGTTGTAGGAGGGAAAACTCAAGAAGACTCCCTCGTATGTATTGTATTATTCTCATTATAATTGATCTGTAGAGAAAGAGAGAGCATAGGAGAGCAGAGAAGAACAAAGATTGTAGAAGTTGTTTGAGCAGATAGTTGTTTCTATAGAAAACCATGTACATAAGCACTTGGATTAATATAAGAATGCTTTGATCCAATTTCATGGTGTTTTATAGTTACTGTTTGCATCTATCGAATGGTATGTTTACAGTTTTCTTATATACTCTGTTATGCATTTGTTTTAATGTTGTGTATGCACGTGATTTCATGTTGAATGTATGAAGTCTGTGAGAGGGAGAGTATAAGTTTCAATTGTTTCTCTTCCTGAGAATTCCTTCAAGGAGTGCAGTGAAAGTCCGCAAGGAGTGCGTCGATAGGTTCTGAGTTCTATCTCAGAAAGCTCAGGAGAGGTACCATTGATCTTGTACCACTAGAAGTGCAAGTATAGAACAGAGTTGTGTAAGGTGTGCGCAGACTGAAGAGAGTCTTACACTTTTCCAGCCCAAGTGAGCGGTTGAATAACTTATGTTGCAAGGAGTGCACGAAGTTGGAGTTAGCGAATAACCAGAGGTTATTGTGGAAGCCACAAGGAGTGCATGTAGGATTCCTTAGAAACCTTGAGTTTGCAGTGAGGATCAAGATCAGGAGGGATAGAGACTTGGAGAAGTTCAAACGAACAATGAGGTTTGAAGTCACCTCGTGGAACCAAGTTCGGGAGGAAAGACTTTAAGTTATTTGGCCAGGAAACATCGAGAACTTGGACGGACGGTGGAAATTCTCGTAGGGAGAAGTGCCAATATCCGTGGACCGTTAGATCCAGTGGAGTTGTAGGGAGGTAAGGGCAAGAGTCTTTCAATAATCGCAAGTTCAGGAGAGATAGAAGTTGTAAGATCTGAAGGGGAGAGAGTCTTTGATATGGCGCTCTGAATATTGACTTTTCGGAAGTTGGGAGTGTGGAGAAAGTTGTAAATCGGAAGTCGCGAGCCGCGAAGTCCCGATTCACGAAATTCTGACTTCGCAGAAAAAGGATCTGGACCATCGGATCATGGGGGAATCAGAACCATTGATCTGATTTGAGAAGTCACAAGTTTGGATATCGGGAAAATGGAGCAAAGCTACATCGCGAGTTCCCGATACACGAAATCTCAATGCGCTCAGAGGTGGGCCCCAGGGTTTAACTGGAGGTCATATGGTTGAATAAAAAGGGAGGAGCTAGGGACCGTTAGCCCATTTCGGAGTTTCGGGAATTGGAGGAGTCGGGGCACCTCGCAACAGAATTCTTGAAATCGCGGAACGTGAAGCACCTTTGTGTAGGCTTATGGTCACCGTCGGTGGTCACGTGAGGGAGAGCTTGCACCTAGTGCTTGTTCGCAAGGGCGGGGTTCACAAAATGAGACCTATGGTTTATATGTGTTGAAGTTTCCAGCGAGAACCAAGGATCCATTTGAGGCTCAGAGGAATATGAAGATCCATATACCGGGAGATCAGTAGACCTTGCTGAGGTGGGGTTCTACGTCAGATATCTATGATCTCTCACTCGAAGATATGGAACTAGAAATTGACATTGAAAAATGTTCCCTGACGAAAATCACCTAGAGAGAACTGCTCCTCACAATACTAGGATGGAAATAATTGGCATAGATACATTAGACGAAGAAGAGTCTTTTTCATTTCAGAGTGTTGTCTTTTACAACGATCAAAAAAATTGATTATTGAAAACACAGATGTAAAGAATAAGAAAGGGACATCTTGTTCAGAGTTCAACCTACACAAGATGCGTCGTTCCTAGATATCTAAGATGCACCAAGCAACTGGAGATTCTCTAGACAACTCTATTAGCAGTCTTTAAATGGAAAACCTCATGTTAAAGACGTGAATCAAAGAATTGGAGGTAACTCTAATGCCTCTTCCACTATTTTCTACTCTTTTGGCAATGGTCTGGTCCACCACACTTGCCCCAAAGTTAAAAGGATCAGTAAGCTTTCTCACATTGGCCCGAGGCTATGTGGAAGAGAATATAAACAAAAGAATGGAATTAATAACATAAGCTTGGGAGATGTCAAATAATATGGTCTCTTTTGGAACAAGAGTGCATGCTTTTCATGAGTATCTGCAAGCAAATCTAAAAAATGAGCAAGGTTTTTATCTCGATGTAGTTTTACCATTTGGTTTTAAAGTTACCGGTATGACAGAATTCAAAAGAAGACATGAGGATCTCCCTTCCCTGGATCGAATAGACCAGCTAAACGCATGCTGGAAAGAAAAGGTAAAGAACCTGATTGGTATCATTCAAGAATGTAGCCAGACCATATCTAAAAGAGACAAACTATTCAAGAAGTTAACTGAGATAGATCTAGCTGCCAGCACCAATGAACTCCAGGACCTGAAATTGATATTAAACTCATTGTTTTTAACCAAGCAAACATTTGATGATCAAGTTCATATCTATAAAAGACTATCATTTGAAATTTTTTATGGCATTCTTGAATATGGTGAAGATAACGTGAAAACTTGGCTAGTTGGTTATGCAATTAGAAAAAAAAAATATTTAAGAAGCATTGCACAACTTGTCTATTGATATAAGGGACTTGGAAAGTGAATTCTTCAATATACAAATTCGGCATGAAATGAACGTGGCGCCCATGAGGAGATACATCGAAGAATGGTTGAAAAAGGTTGTCGACCAGATTACCAATGAAGTTCAAAGCCAAGGAAATCCATAAAAGGACATCAACGAAGAAATGACAAGGCATGGGACACCATCATAGTAAGTTGATACAGATTACATTCTTCTATCTTCATCCACTTATTCTAACAAAGCTTTAACCCATATCTAACAATTTTCTCTTTCTTCTTGCCAGGTTTTGTTGTTTTCCATCGTCGCCTTTCTTCTTTCTACAAACTTCATTCTTGTACATATTTTCTTTGTAGTCCATGACAGTCCCAATCAGAGTCATTCTGGAAAACACATTTTTATTTCATAGAATATGCATTGAACTATAGTTTTTTTTACAAATTCGAAGACAATGTTTTCTGGGAAATATTCTCAAATGTATTTTGTGACCTAGTTTATCTAAATATAAATACTTGGGGTTGTTCTATGCTGATATTCAATGCTTGGTGTTGCTATTTGGAATTTGTATTTCTTCGTAAAATTAACTCATTTCATTCTGCATGTTCATGTTCTATATTGTGCATATATTGCAACTTCATATATTTCATAATATTCTTCGATATACAAAATGTAAAGTCATATATTTTTTTCTTTGTTCCTTGTAGGTTTGAGCAAAAACCTTCAAGCCCAAAACACCATTCAAATTCGAACATGATTTACATTTGGACCACAAATAATCTAGTAAGATACATTAATATGGATACATTATAAATAAACATAAACAAAATCGCTTTAAACTTGAACCTGACTTTCTCGGGCTCTTGGATTGTTCGTGGGTTGATCGGTTAGCGGACTGTCAAATCTTCATTTCCATCTATATCTTCACATCAGGAACCCGACTGTCGACCGTCCCTTTCAACACTTTGCCAAATATCTCATCGTAGCATCCCAACTTACCGCTATCACATTCTTATCCCGCGTGTTCCGTTATATACATATTGCACCCAACACTTCTGTCATATACATTTTGCACCCAACAATTCTGTGATAAAAGATAAAGTATAGAAGACAAAAAAGAAGGGTTAATATATTGACATCTGTGATAGATATCCCATTTTCTTGCAAGATCTTTTTTACATTCCTTTTTACATTTTGCATGTTTCTAGAGAAGTTATATACTTATTGCATATACTTGGAAAGAAGTGTGAAGGTGGCAGGAACAGAAATACCCGTGGAAAGAGGTCAAACGGGCTTCAAAATAGGGGGGCAAGGGTTCCCGAAGAGACGTAAGGCCTTGACTATCAAATTGTATATATCGGAACATTTCATTGCAAAATGTGTAACACGAAGAAGGTGTTCCGGCCATCGTCAATTCAAATTTATTCTTCTTTCACTAGTGACAACTCAGAGCATAGCTTTTCTTATTAGCATTAACAAGCAAATAACATATTCTATAGTGATTTATGGGAGCCCGACCGACCCCTGGGTTGGGGATTGGTCCTATATCGTCACATCATGAGCCCAACCGACCGCAGTTCCTTTCAACACTTGGCCAATTATCTCTCCACGGGGTTGCGAATTTTTGCTATCGAAATTTTATGCCCCATGTTCCATGATATATGTATTCAACAGTGATTTATGGGAGTTCGACCAACCCCTGGGTTGGCACTATTATAAATATTGCACCCAAAAATTCCGTCATCTACAAGTGCGTGATATACATCGTGCACCCAAAACTTACGTACTCTAAAATTCGTCGTGACTTAGCACTATCATTTTCTTATGCCCCCTGTTCCGTGATATACATGTTGCACACAACACTTCCGTGACATAAATTTTGCACCAAACACTTGTGTCATTTACAATTCGACCACGGTTATAGAGCCTGCCTACTCGAGAATTCGTGATCTAAAAATTGGCTAGGCATCGAATGGCTAGCGGTTGATCAGAGTCACGATATAAAAGCACAAGTGCAAATGTGAACGGGTGCATCCACCAACGTGCATTGGGACATTTTCGTAAAAACGGCTAAGTAACAAGAAAGAGAGATTAGAGTGGAAAAACAAACGGGAATTGGGTTGAGTATAGAAGAGGGAAAACAACGTCCAATATATTCAAATATGTAATTGAAAATCCATTTCCTAGCAAGATCTTTATGTATGTTTCAACTGTGGAAAGCGGTTGGACGGGATTCAAAATAGGGTGACAAGGGTTCCCGAGGAGACGTAAGGCCCCACCTGTCAAATTATATATATCGGAACATCTCAATGCAAAATGTGTAACACAAAGAGGGTATTCATGCCATCTTCAATTCAAATTCATCATACTTTCACTGGTGACAAATCAGTGCACATGTTTGCGTATTGGCATTAACAACCAAAAAAGGTATTCAACAGCGATTTACGGGAGCCCAACCGACCCCCGGGTTTCTGCTATTATAGATCTTGCACCCAAAACTTGTGCCATCTACAATTCTGCCATATACATCTTGCACCCAAAACTTCTGTGGTCTACAATTCGTCCACATATTGGAACATGGTTTGCATTTCAACCACAAATAATCTATTAAGATACATTAATATAAATACAATTTAAATAAATATATTTAAACTTGAACCTGACTTTTTTCGAACTCGTTGATTGGTCCTATATCGTCACATCATGAGCCCGACCGACCATAGTTCCTTTCAACACTTAGCCAATTATCTCTCCGCGGGGTTACAACTTAGCGCTATCGATTTTTTATGCCCCCTATTATATGATATACGTATTCAACAACAATTTACGGGAGTCTGACCGACCCTGTGTTGGCACTATTATAAATCTTGCACCCAAAACTTTCGTCATCTACAAGTGTGCGATATACATCTTGCACCCAGAACTTTCGTACTCTACAATTTGTCACAACTTCACGCTATCGATTTCTTACGCCCCCTATTATGTGATATACATGTTGCACACCACACTTCTGTGATATACATTTTGCACCAAACACTTGCGTCATTTACAATTTGACCCCGATTATAGAGCCCGCCTATCCAGGAATCTGCGATCTGAAAAGTGGTTAGGCATCGAACGATTAGTGGTCAGTCATAGTCACGATATAAAAGTATGAGCGCAAATGTGAATCGGTGCATCCGCCAACACGCACATTGGGACATTTTTGGAAAAACGGCTAAGTAAGGAGAAAGAGATAGTAGAGGGGAAAAACGGTCGGACGGGCTTCAACATAGGGTGACAAGCGTTCTCGAGGAGACGTAAGGCCCCACTTGTCAAGTTTTATATATATTCTGCACAGGTTCTCTTATTGGCATTAACAACCAAAAAATGTTTTCAACAATGATTTACGGGAGCCTGACCGACCCCCGGGTTGGCACTATTATAGATCTTGCACCCAAAACTTGCGTCATCTACAGTTCCATCGTATACATCTTGCACCCAAAACTTTTGTGGTCTACAATTCATCCACATATTGGAACATGGTCTACATTTGGACCATAAATTATCTATTAAGATATATTAATATAAATACAATTTAAATAAATATATTTAAACTTGAACCTAACTTTTTTCGAACTCGTCAATTGGTCCTATATCGTCACATAATGAGCTCGACCGACCGCAGTTCCTTTCAACACTTAGCCAATTATCTCTCTGCGGGGTCGTGCCTTAGTGCTACCAAAATTTTATGCCCCATGCTCCGTGATAGGTGGGTTGGTTCGCTTATTTCCCCCGGGTTGGCGCTATTATAAATATTGCACCCAAAACTTTTGTACTTTATAATTCGTCGCGATTTAGCGCTATCGATTTCTTATGTCCTCATGTTCCATGATATACATATTGCACACAACACTTATGTGATATACATTTTGCACCAAACACTTTCGTCATTTACAATTAGCCCCATTTTCCAAAATTTACCTTGTAAACTGCTTGGCAGGAACTACGCTGCCACACAATACTTGTTGTGAATGCAATTTACTAAAAACAAATTGAATTCCATGTGGCCTTTTATTTACATTGAGCCTTGTATGATTCTTATACAAAGGTGGTTAGCTAATTTCTTTTTAAATGATTTTAATTTAGTGGAGATTCAAAGATATGCTTTCATTTTTTTTAAGATGTGTAAACAATCCATCGAGTGTAGATATAACTTAAATATTTTGTATTTTGAAAATGGTTGGGTGTATATAATATTTAATCATTATTGTTGTTATTGATGATAAGTTCATTATTTATAATTATTCTCTTTGTTTTTCTTCTATATATGATTTTTTTATTTTTTATAAAAAGGAGATTTAGTTTTAGGAATCAAGAAGATTTGTTCACATAATGTGTTAAGCATGTTGCTACCTTAAAGTCTCATTTTTATTCATTCACTTTTATCATTATTGGGTCTTATTTTTTTTCATTCACTTTTATCATTATTGGGACATGAGATTACTTATTGTTTCTATTTTGTTATTTGGGTTACAAATTTAGTATTAGAATAGACAATCCTTGGTTTTAGTTTTTCCAAATGAGATATTGTGGTATTTTCATTCTTTTCTTTTGAGATATTAGATTGTTGTGGGACTTGAACGGTTGGAAGAAATAAACATTGAAGTATCCTAGTCAAAATTTATGGTTATGGTTTGTTATAATAAATGTGGTATACACTTTAGAGATTAGTGTTTTTTCTCGATCTCAAAATCTTGTTATAGGTTTTACTGAAAGGATCATCATATATATAGATGGAGATGTGCAATTTAAGTAATATAGGTACCATCAAAAAAAGAATGAAGTAAGATTTTGCAGATCCGAATTTATAGATATAAAGGGAGAAACCATATTATTTTGGGCTCCTAAAATAAAAAATAAAGAAAAAATAACCAGTTATAGTGATTCAGCGTAACTTTCTCTTGAAAGATGCAAATTGTGTAGAATTAGTGAGAATTTGAAAGAACATATCAAAATACATATTGTAAAATTTTCATAACATAAGAATGGCAAGAAGAATAAGTCTAAAGATCATTTTAAAAAGTAAATCATCATAAGAGGATGCCATGGAGAAACAAAATTCAATTTTGTTTGATGTTAAAAAAATATTGCTATACAAATTTAACTTCAATCCTTTTTGGTGTCCGCTTACAAAATTAAAATTTTACGTACAAGCGTATACAAGATTTCAGTAAAATTATTGCGTCGACAGCAGGGTTCGAACCTGCGCGGGCGTAGCCCAACAGATTTCAAGTCTGTCTCCTTAACCACTCGGACATATCGACTACTGTGCCAAGCCGAGAAAAAGACCGAGTATGTTCGGAAAGACAAATTACAATTTTTCCTTATTTAACCTTAGATACCAATAAATACCAAAAACTAGATCTTACATGTTTAACCATAAATATCAAAAACTAACTTTTCAGTTGATTCGACTGCATATTTCGTCCAATCCAAGAAACATAGAACAAAGTCGATCTTGGACTATAACCATTTTATCCAATACACAGAGAAACGTGTTTCCATCCTCTTTTGGATCTATCTGACTGTCTAATAAACTCACTCTACGAGACAAACTGCTATGAAATGCTCATTATTCCCAATGTTTCCACAAAAGACATGTTTAAACAACTTATCATAACGACCCATGATTAAGTGAAAAATAGGTATTGACCACAATTTCAGTTTTACTTAATTTTTATTTATATTATATAAATAATATTTATAAAATAAGTTTTATTTTATTTTTGTTTATATTATTATTATTT
>JZKD02S1026733.1:210434-223660 GCA_000966675.3 Picea glauca
ACCTTATGTTCATGCATGTACTTGGTAAGGGTTTCTTTTGCCTCATGGAGTTGAATCTCCATCTCATGCAACCTTTCAAGAAGCTGGTCTTTCTCCTTCTTCATGGCCATTAACTTCTCTTCAAGGACAATGCGCACATTTCTGTCTTCACACATCTCTTTCATCAGATCTCTCATGATTATAATTTCTTCTTTAGATAATGAAAATGTATGAGAACTTTCAATACTTGAAGTTTCTGCCATCCTTGCAAGATATCAAACTTCAACACAAAACTTGCACAAAAACCAATAGCTAAATATTCAAGATATCAATGGAAAACACATGAGCAAAAGAAACTATGAGCTGATAGCACCTGATCTGAAAATAGAAGGCTGACTTGTTATGCTATGCAAGCACCCGCTACTTCATTAAAATAAACTTTACAGGACCTTACTTCATGTGTATAAATATGCAAGATAAACTTATGTGTTAAGTTCATGTATCTTCTTGTAAATGCTTATGTGTGAGGATATATTCTTTTAAATGGTTATATATGTACTTTCAATAAATACACAACGACACAACTTGCAGCAAATAAACCATCAAACTCACAACAAGAACAAGTTGATAAAGGAGTTCACCCCCCTCCGGGCTATATCTCCTTGAGCCTCCATCAATGGACTTGGCTCTCTGGGATTAATTTGTCAAAATTTCTTTTACAAGTTGCTGCTCAACTCCAATGGAAAAACATATTGTACCATTGAGATCAGAACACATAAAAACCCCAAAAATGACTAATAGAACTCTGAAAATGGATCATGGCTCATCTGGGCATGACCTCTTCTACATGTGGCCATAAGATTCCCTGAGCTTCTCTTTGGAAAAAACACCTGTAAAAGTCCTCAACAGCCTCTGAAACCTGTCCCAATGTGTTCAGAGCATATCAATTAGCCAAAAATGATTATTCAATCACAGAAAACAAACATAGGCTCACCAAACCATGTCCTCTATCAATGAGGGCTTCAAGCTCCCTGGAGCTTGCTGAAACTTCAATGGTGAAAAAATTGCAGAAGAAGTCTTCAAATGGCCTTGAAAACAACACCAATGGATCCAGCATGTCTAAAAACCCCTAGTTGGGCTTTTATGGCACCTCAATTGGCCAAAAGATGAAGAAGTTAGGCCTCGTCCATTTTCCTCCTTCAAGCTTTCTGAAACTGGTTCGCCAAAACGCACCTCTATGTGCATGAACCAAGAACACACTCCAAAATGCGTGTTTAAACCCAGTACACGCGTGCAACCGAATAACTATGCAAACTGTAGGACGGTTAGGACGTCTCCAGCCCCTAGCCGCCTAGCACCTGGGCACATGGGTCTTCCATAAGACCGCGCGGATAAACAAAGGGCTAACCGTTTATATTGACGAATAAAAATAAGACAAGTGGCGGGTAAGTTACAACCGTATGAACCATATAAAATGCGCCCATAGTACCAGAGCCATATGACATGGTCATATGCTACAACGGTTATAACCGCGGGCTATATTAAAACCCTCGCGCATTATGTAACAACGGTGTGGTCACATGTTTTAATATATAAAACCGTGGGTTACAAATTAAAACACAAATCCCGCGCGCCTTCAAACAAAGGATATGGTCGTATGTTAAAACAATGGAACCGCGGGTCGGGGCTAAGCCCCGGTCCGAGCCCCCTCCGTTTATAACAAAATGCAAACTTAAATATATTAAAAGACATATATAAAACAAGAATTAATGCGTGGCCCAATGGCACGACGGACTTTACCAAAGCTTTCAATGGTGGGGGAGGTCTGGGGGTCGAACCCCATGGCCTCCACAAATTTTTAATAAACAAACCATTAGCCATTACCGGGGTGCCACGTTGCAGCCCGTGACTGGGCCACGTGGCACCATGCCATTTGCCCAAAATCTGCCACGTGTCACAATATGATTCGTTCATTGTCAACCAATAAATGACTGCCACATCACCAGCTTCCCGGTCAGCGTACTTCATGCCACATCACCTGTACGGACATGCCACATCATCATCCATACAGACTGTACGGACTGCCCAGTCAACATCCATTTTTTTTTTACTGTTTGGCGATTCGAATAGATCGCGATATCTCTCGCTCTTGATGTCCATTTGAGACGAAATGAATTATGTTGGGTTCGTGACGACGAGGGTTACAAACCCATTTGTTTTGAGGCAATTCCGTGAACGTTGATTTTTGGGCTAAAATTTGACCCTTGGTCCAGATTTTGATCACTACACAAGAGTCACTATCCTCCTCAAGCGTGCAAGAATCACTAGCCTTTATGGTAGAGTCACTATCACTAGTCTCTGTGCAAGAGTCACTATCCTCATCAGACTGCTCCAGATAAGCATCAATCGATCCATCCTCACATGCCTCATCATCACTGTCATACTGCACCTCAATAATATGCTTCTTGCCCTTACCCCTACACATATGATCTGGTTCCCAAGGCACCTTGCAACTATAGCAAAGTTGCATGCTCCTAATGGGTGTGGGGTTTCTAATGGGCATGGGGTTACCCCAAAAGGATGCTCTGATTTCCTCCCTCTCCTTGAGCCAATGTGCAATCTTCATTTTGTTATGAGCCCTTTGAAATTATTGATGGTTTCATATTCCCTCTCACACTCCTCAATCTTGTTGACAATATCCATCTCCTCTTATGGAAGACCCCTCTATGGCTCTGCATGCATGTGCTAATTCCGACTGGCTGGTTGCAATCCAAGCTCTGATACCACTGTAATGTTCCCAAGCCAAGATGCAAGGAACATCACGGTTTTGGGTGTCTTTTAAAACTTTTACTAGTTGTAGTATTTCGTCAAACACTTCGCTGACCTACTTTTTTACATGTGTTTACTTGCTAAATGACCTCTTGATTTCGGCCTTAGGGTTTACTGATGTGTTTATATGATTGTTTGCAACAATAAACAAGAATATATAATCATGGAACATACCTCAACCATATGCAATATGATAGACAAGCCAAAACATCTCAAATCTGCTTTTATTCATGAAATAGAGGAACCTGCTACAATGAAGATGCCGATCTGGAATGCTCAACATATGGCTAAGAAGATAGACAATAAAGTTGCTACAAAAAGCTCTCGAAAATACAAAATAGGCCTCCAAGGATGGATAAGAGATGAAGACCAATGCCAAGGTAGATCTAGATCGTATGAAGTGCCAAACCCCCACTGGAAGATGCCACGTCCTGCTGGAATGCTGAAGCTCCTCAACAATTCGGCCCTGCTGCCAAATGTGTCCAATCACCTCAAGAAAGATGCCAAACAATGGATCGGGTGATGGCAAGAACAACCCAGGTGCCTGAATCTCCAAGATCTTCATCAAACCTTATGGATTTGAACCTCCTCCAAGATATGGTGCACCCCCCTAGATACCTGGAACCCTAGATAAATCGGCCTCACTCCTGAATGCCTCCAATGCTCCACAAGACTGCTAGAATGATAGATCATGGCATGGTTACCTCCCTAGTGAATTCCCAAGCGAAATGGTGAAGATCTGAGCTAGCAAATGACTTAAACCAATTTCTGAAGTTTTCTCCTCTCCTCCAATTCGTCCCATGCTTATAATAAATCAAATGGCACCTGAAACTCGTCATGGATGGACTAGATCTGATGTCCAAGGCCCTGCAATGAAAACCTAGGTGATAGAATCTCCAAAATCCCTGCCAATCACCTACAATGAATCCCTCTCCAAGAATGGTGTGCCCCCCTTGCTAGAAACCCCCAATGGTTAGCCCTCCTCCTCTTCTTGTGTCTGTGGCTAGTGTAGAACCCTCCTGCACTGATGTAGAATTGAACTAGAATGGTGTGGAAGAGTATTGCATCTTCGAGACCAAGCTTGGGACAAGCTAGGTGGAATCTTTCACCACCGAATCGTCCTCTAGGGTTTGTTAAGTCAAAACCCTCAAAACCCTCAATGCTTGGCTTACTAGCTAGAAGTCAGATATCAAAATATGATCATACATGAATGAATGAGTAGAGGCCCTTGCCTTTTCTTTATACTTTTTTCTCCCCTTGTCCATCCAAAGTGACTTTCATTTTATTAATATTTAATTAATTAATTAAATCACTTTAATTAATTAATTAACCTTTTTACCTCTGAAAAACTCCTTATCTCTCCTTGTGGCTTCCCTCGCCACTGAAAGTCACTTCTTATCATCCTATCATGTAGTGTTGTTCCTCTCGATTCCAGTGAGCTATTGCACTGAGATGTTCCTCCAAGTATAGTGCCCAAAATGACCTCTTCAATGAATTTAATTGACTTATAGCCAAAAATACTCAAAACCATGGAAATCGTCGGAATGCCACGGAACCAAAGCCAATCTATGTGGAATGGTTCATAATGATGAAATAGGATGAGAAATGCAAGCTAGACCCCACAATGCCTCTCAATAACCCTTGTACTCGATATAACATCCATCTAGCTACTCTGGTCATCATAAACCTTTGCACTGTGATGATGTCCCAAAGTGGAGACATTACAAGACCTGACTCAACAAGGCTTACTAAACACCTGGGGAATATAACTTGCCTTGCCTATGGCTAAGCTTTACAATTTTGGACCAAAAACCTCTTGGGGAATATAGCTTGCCTATGCCTATGGCTAAGCTTTACAACTTTGAACCAAAAAACCTCTAGGGTGTCGGGTACTACCGATCATGCACCCCCTACAACATATATGCATCATTTCATCTTAGGTACAAAAATTCCACTTTCTTTACTAAATTTCCAACAAATTACAAGCCCATTACATATGCCCATTTACATTTCATCATTAAGCATTACATAACTTCATTTGGAGTCTGCTTTGTACTTTACCTCTTCCAACGAGAGTCTTTCTTCCTTGTCTTTCACCATCCATTTTTTTTTGTCTTCTATCACCCTTTGTCTTCTGCATCATGAGTCTGTCTTTTATGTTTTACACTGCTACATGCATCTTGTTTTTCCTTTCAATATGGATATGTTTCTTGTTGGAGTTGATCAAGATCCAACAAGACAACCTATGACAATGGATTGGCAAACTTAATCGACGCACCACTTGTCATGATTTTACATCACTTAACATTTGATTTGGACTCAACTTTTGACTAGCTTAATAGACTCTCACTTTAACTTTAGCTTTAACTAACACTCATTTTGACTCTTCTAGAGGTTAATACTCTCCTGTAATGGCTTTACATTTCAAGACTCATTTTCACAAAGCTTTTAGACTTATTCAAAGACTCAGTCTCTTGACCTTGACCTCTCACTTGAACTTGACTCTCACCTTTTACAACTTGACTCGATTTCCTCTTGACAAGAGGAAACCCTACATGATCATTCCAAATAACTTTTCTATATACTCAATGACCCTTTTACAATTTCAAAGGATAACTTTTTACATACACTAGTATGACAATCTTTATAAATGTGACCAAAACCTTTGTGTGCCCTTCTAGTCACAATTTGAAACAACACTTACAAAAGTTTTTAGAGTAAGGGGCTACTACCACAATCATTACCTTGATTATCTTGGACATTGACACAATAGGGCCACTCTCTTACATATGTTTACATACCTCTTCAACAGTCAACTTTGAACAATATGGGAAGATCTCAACTTACAGTTGCCTTTAAACCTTCGTTGTTCAGCCAATCAACTTGGAGCTTTGATTTCCTCCATAAGAGACTCCCTCTCTCACGTTTTTTCATTCGAAATTGCCACTGCACACACAACGCCTCTGCTCTTGTTCTTCTTCCGGATCTTCCTCACATTTGGCTGCAGATCTTACTCACATCCGCTCAAAGGGAATCTTAGCTCCAAGATTTAGCTCGCCCAGAAATCTCACAACAATTCTTTACAAAATCAAATTAAAATACAGAAAATTCCTCAATTTGTGAGCTCAGCCGCTGGAAATCTTAGACACCGAAAAAATTACATGTGTCACCCACGAATTTGCTCTCGAACCAGAAGCCAAACAGATACAAACATCCTCCCTTCTAGCGCATACATCAGGACTCCTTCAGGAAAGGAATCCTCTTGTCCTCTTCACACGTCAGTTGATCACAATTACACAATGATCACCCAACCTCCACGTGTCCATCTCTCTTCAGTTCACAACTAACAGAAATCCACACGATTTGCTTATGGATTGGATTAAAAGGGACCCGTGCAAATCCAATCCAAAGTGGGGAAGAAAGGGACCCGTGCAAATGCCAAAAACCATAGCTAGCTTATGAGGATCAAGACACTATATACCTATATCAACGAACTGCTACCGTTACTGAACCCTCAATCCTCACTGCAAGCAACAAGCACYGACCAGCCCAGTATTATTGACAGTGTAAGCACCATTGAATCTTTGCGCATATACATCCAACACTATAAATGGGCATACACCACCATTAATGCTTTGCTGCTCGGTGTTTATTTTCAATRAAAAAAAATAACTGCAAAACAGTATTATACTAAATGCCAAACGCTAAGTTGCAGAATKATAAAAGAASCAATATGACATTTCAAATTAAACTTACTTTTTARGTCYATCTTGACTCAGCATAATGTCATTGATTCTCCCCTGCCTTTCGTCTRCAGATRGRCAGGCMATTCKATGAAAWTTTTTCACCTGGAAACCGCTCAAGTTCTCTCGAGGAAACCTTTGGCCTTCAYARAGAACACAAAACTCCATGGGAATATAATTTGGCTTGTCTSGRCTTTCACTGATATCCAGGCAAGGCAACCGCTTGAAATGAATATCGCGTTTATACTTTTCCCGGAAGAAATCCAGCATACTAATCATTCGCTGAGGGCCAKTGTCCTCAGACATGGGAAATTTGATTTCCCTTGTTATCTGTTTTGTCAGACCTACGATTTTGAATTTCTGAGAGCAGCGCCTATGGGTTACTTCAACTTTCAGTCCCTCGAGAGCTTTCGATGCTTCCCTTAGGTCTCTTTCAGAGAGAACTTGTGTCTATCTGCAGTCCACTTTATAGCTTTCCCATAATTATTCAAGCACGTCGATGTTCTTATGAAAAGCCATTGCAGACAAGTCCACATTCAATACCAAACCTTGAGCCGTCGGTCTCAGACTTTSAYAAAAACCTCTTGATGCCACTACTCCACCACCAATGTCTCCATCTAGCTCGAATTGTTTTGGATAAAGGCTTCTTCCTACAAGAAATCGATTCCTAATAGGATGTTCTCTCATGACCAAATCCAAACATTGCAAAAGATCCGAATTCAAACCGGACCTAATATGATGTTCTTTTCCTTAGTATTTAAAAACCGGACCAAAGAGCTTCCATTTAGCTCATGCCCAGTATACTTTAGCGCCACAGCAAACTCCTTGGCTGCGCCCTTTTTGTTTTTGGGTAGCTTAACTGTGTATTTGCCTTCAGGCAAATGCGTCACACTGTAACCCGAGAGGAGGGAATATTTCAACTTCCACTGCAAGAAAGATAATGGGAGAGAGGAGTGGTGCGGGGAAGCAAAAGCTACTGGAAGAGAGGAGTGGTGCTTGGAAGCAAAAGCTAATGGAAGAGAGGAGGGGAGACGACTGGTGCTGGGAAGCATCCTCGGTATGCGGAATATTCTTTAAATCAATGCTACGTGGACGAAGGAAGGAGCTTGGTATTAACAGTACTCGAACAGCTCTGCTTTTATAGGTATATTTGGACCACTGGAATTGTGTTGGAAGTTAGAGTATGTCAATGTGAGTTCGAAGAAATTTAATTAGGTTGATAGGTGTTTTTAAGTTTTGTTTAATTTACATTTACTTAATATAATTAAGAAAAAAATTATTTTTTATGTAACTTATTAATTAAAAAAAAATTATTTTTTATCCAACTTATTGTTAGGTTTGAGTGATTAAGAAACACTACTTCATGAATCAGTACTTCGTTTCTCATTGCCATTAATATGAGTCTCATATTTAGCCACGTTTTATGGTTGTTTGAATTCATTCGGGATTTGTGCCTATCGCGTGAGTAGCTGTGACTAGTTCTTCTTCCTCTGTCAATTTTTTCTCACCTTTCACTAAATCTGCACATCAGGTATACGTACTCAGATTCTTCAATCAATATTGCTAACGCTTTAGTTGGATTAGAAGAACCCCTCGGAGAGGATGGCTTAATCTTTAATCTTTGAACAGAGTAGGCTAAGGAAACACATTGACACACAGTACTATGTTCAACCAGCATAGATTTATCATGCATCCAAGAGTAGATGTATCTTGATTATTGTTGGTTCTTTATATAGAGAGAAATATATATGTTATATATGTTGAGAACTGAAGGAATTTGGCATTTTCCTCATACTTAACTTATCATTCAAATTTTTTAATCATAAGAATTTTTTTATTTTCAATTGTTTTACACACACGATTATATTTTTTCTTATTAATATTTTTTTAAATGTCACATGTTAACTTCATAATATTAATCATTAAATAAATTAAACATCTCTCTTATTTTGGGAAGTAGAAAGTACATATTAACAAAATCATTTTTTTTAACTTAAAATGAATACTAATACAAAGAATTACACATCTCCTTGATAATGAGTTGTAGAAAGCACTTTTTAACACAATGAAAAGTCGAGAATTGGATGAGTATGTTACGAAGTCATTGGGTTATGGAGAACATGCATGTTCCATGATGGGAATGTACATTGATATATATTCCTTCCTTATGGAGACAAAACCTTGATAGACTAGAGGGAAACATTGTTGTATGATGCTCCTTAGATTATATATATATATATCTGTGTGTTGGGGGGGTGGGGGGATGACCACAAGTTTTTAGAAAATAAAAAATATTTTTATTATTTAACTTTCATATTTTTTTAATATAATAAACTTTGTAAGTAGCATGTATCATCTCCCGCCCAAAGGGGTTGGATTTAATGGTGGAAAGCCAAGATTGTTTCACCATTGGGAAAGGTTCAATTGAGGTGGAGCCATGGGGTTACCTTGAGGTAGTGGTCACCAGTCAGCCTGCAACATGCGATAGGATGGGAATACCTAGTGTGTCCATGTGGCATCTTCTAGCCAGACTCTGTTGTGAGGTGTAAAGGCCTAACCCCTTCCCCAAAATCACCTGAAGGTCCCTCCTAGTAGGATAATTCTATGAATTTGTTATGATATATCGACTATAGGTCAAAGTGGATATAGATCAGTGGGTCTTGCTAACATTTTTTTCTATGGGAGGATGTTGGGTAGGGATGTTAGGCCTCCACCTAGGAGGATGAGGACTTTGCAATGGGTTACACCTAGAATTTTGTTGATCTTGTGCAAACCCATGACCCATCACCCATAATTCACCAATGTCAAAGTACTTGATATGGTTACCTAAAACAAACTAAGCTCGTAATTTCCTAAGGAAATAAAAGGCACCTCCTATTAGGAGTTTTTAAATTGTGAAAAATGGAGTCAATATATTGTAGGTATTTGAGGGTGGGAGTGGGGTTGGCAAGGGAGGGGATGTGGGGTAGAGGTGTTTTATAAGTATTACTAGGTATAAAAAATGGTTTTAGGTAAAAGTAAGGGATATCTAGTAAATATATATATATTTTTATTATTAGTGGAAACATGTATCATAGTGGGAGTTCAACAAAAATATTTTTGGAGGTATTTATCAATATCTAGTGAAATTAGAGGTATTCTTTAATATCTCACTAAGGAAATTGCTATATCACATGTTCATTGAGTGAAGATCCTAAGTCAATTGTCTACAAATGGTTGGTACATGCACTAGTCTATACAAATGGGTTTCTTTGTGGCTGAAGATTGTGTTTTAGTTCTAGGGTCAATAAATAATGCCATCAAGTCTTGTTTTGAAATGTTGAAGTATTTGACCTTGGTTTTTATCTAGACCCATTCTAAAATAGTCAAACATTCTGGCCCATATGTGTTAAGTGACCTTGGACAATAATACACTAGGGGAGCCAATGATACTAGCTTTGTGCATCTTGCAAATGTATAGCACAGATTGCAAATGCCAAAAACCATAGCTAGCTTATGCAGATCAAGACACTATATACCTATATCAACGAACTTCTACCGTCATTGAATCCCCAATCCTCACTGCAAGCAACAAGCACCGACCAACCCAGTATTATTGGCAGTGTAAGCACCATTGAATCTTTGTGCATATGCATCCAACACTATAAATGGGTATACACCACCATTAATGCTTTGTTGCTCAGTGTTTATTTTCAATGAAAAAAAATAACTGCAAAACAGTATTATACTAGATGCCAAACGCTAAGTTGCAGAATGATAAAAGAACCAATATGACATTTCAAATTGAACTTACTTTTTAGGTCCATCTTGACTCAGCGTAATGTCATTGATTCTCCCTTGCCTTTCGTCTGCAGATGGGCAGGCCATTCAATGAAAAATTTTCACCTCCCTCAGATGGGCAGGCCAAGCTCTGTGATTTTTGGGTGATAGCTCCCTCTTTCTTAGCCCCTACCCTCATAACCAAAGGTCGTGACCAAATGCTAGACTACTAGGTGCTACTCGGGCTTTCGACCTTCGAAGAGTTTAAGGTACACACATCTATCTCTCGGAGTTTCGATTTACCGAATTCATGTAAATCGGGTGGATCAACGGTCCACGTTTACCCAACATCCAACGGTGTAAAATTCGTTACGGTTCTTCCGTCTTCGAAGATTTCCAGACTTCGGAACTTCGGGTTTCGAGGTTTTGATAACCGGGAGTTTGAAATGCAGCGACCCAAATCACTGGTCACTCCATTCCCCAAACTCCGATACACGAGTTCTTGTATGAGATCCAACGATCCTTAATGATTTGGATCCAACGGTCCAGATCTTTTCGGAGTTTCATGAACCGGGAGTTCACGATGCAGCGACTCCAAATTTGTTGTCACTTCAATCCCCGAATTCCGAAATGGGAATTCATGTATGAGATCAATGAATGTGAGCCTCTCCTAATCCGACGGTCCGGATCTCTCCTAAGCTTACACCTGTCAAAGATCTTCAGCCCTAACTTCCTCGCTAGTTGGCTGGATCCAACGGCTCATGGGATTTTGACACTTCTTCCTGGAAGCGCTCCACCGTCCAATTCTACCCTTGTTAATCTCTTTCGCGATTCGGGACTTGGAGTGACCAAGAATTTGGCCTGCACTCCAAGTTCACAATCCATGAATTCACAAAATGATCCAACAGTTCAAACCAACCATGATCAACGACCCACATTTATTCTGGATACTAAGGTGGCGAGTTTCTCCATCCACTAACCACCTTGAACTTCTGGCTATCTTACAGTCCTCGCGATTTCGCGAGTTCTCCACAAAGAATTCTGACCATCCAACTCTGCTTCTCAAGGACTTCTGGCCAATGACTTGGTACCCTCCTTCTGAACTTTCATCTACTTGATCCAACGGTCCCGATTCCCCATGATCTGACGACTCAGATCTCACCAACATTTCACGTATCGGGATTTTGTGTGTCACGAGGTCAAAAGATTTTCCACCTTCATCCTCCCCATTCCCGAAATGTCGATTTCTTCCTGGACAATTAATGGTCCAGATCTCTCTTAGATCGACGGTTGTGATCCAATCATGAATTCGTGTTTTGTGAATTCTCATGAACTCACCCTTAGACCATTTTAAGTCACGAGTGAGTGAAAGGTTGATCGCTCTCCACGCGTCCTTTCCAATGGACGGTCCTGACGAATTCGGGATTTCACGTATCGCGATTTCCACACTCCTATGCAACTCCAAAGGGTTTTAAACCTTGTGCACGTTCTCCAGATTTGACGGTTGTGAGGGTTCTCCTTTCCTCTCGAATAGATTCTATGGCTCCAACACTTCTGGTGTGGAGTTATCTCTCTCCCTGTGGCCATATACCACACCAGATGTAGTTTTATAATACCGCTACACCTCCTGAGCTTTGTAACACTGTCAAGTAGTCCATTGACACTCAGAAACATTTTGAGGTCTGAAATTAGTCCTCCAGACACAATTTCTTCTCAAAACCTCGGTCCAAAGACCACTTATCCGGCCCATCTAGGATCAACGTTGAAACTAGGCTCTGATACCATACTGTAACATCCCCGACCATCAACCCCATGGTCGAGCCAACATTACTATGCAGAAAAACACTACTGTAACATATTATGCATTCATATGAAATACACTTGCTTAGTTATAGTTAAACATAGCGTAAGCACATTAATACCATTAGCATACATAATCCATGGAATTAACAATAATTCACGAATACAAAGGAATACATGTAAACATTGCTAGAATCACAGACATGCATATTTAATTGAAATTATACGCATGTATATAATTATCTTTTAGACTGGATGTAATTCACCAACTGCATGTAGACCTCCCACGAACCTCCCAGCCTTAGACCACACTACTCATCACTCTCATCAATAGGTCACCCCCAAGTTGGGACTAAGCTCCACCGGGTAAGGATTCCTAGGCTAGGCAGGGAATACAGGAAGACACACAGTGACAAGTGAAGGATGTAAGTTTTAAACCTACAAATTAAAGCAATGCATATAGATTATTAAGAAATACAGAAATTAATCAATGGATCATACACAGAGTACACAGAGATTTTATACCGGAAACCCTCAACCGGGAAAACCTTTCTTATATTCATTATATCAAAATTCACCATTCACCATACAATATATACAATGTTTTTAGGTATTCCGTAGATACCAAAACCCTAATCCCTTAATCCGGGATTAATTTACAAATCCGCTAAAAATAGCAAAAAACCACCCAAAAAAAAAATTTGGGGCGCTGCCCTGAACCCTGTTGGCCCCTAGCTACCGCCCGTTGCTGAACGTTGCGCGTAACTAGGGGGGGAATACCTAACCCCGCTGGGGCCCCCCTAAGAAAGCGCCCGGTGCACATGAAAAATCTCTAGTGGTAGGGATCGTCAGACGTAGTTGTCGTATCTGACGCGCCCACACACACACCCATGCAAAGAATATAACACATACCCAACATTCTCCCACTTGTTGTTTTATTTGCATCCAGGGGTCCAGGGGATTATATAGTTAACAATCCAAGGCAGCAATGCCCATTGTTTCTCTACACCAGGAGAAATTTTCTGTGCTCACAAACTTTGTCAATGAATTTGCAACATTCTTCAAAGTGTCAACCTTTTCCAGCAACACCTTCTTTTCCTCAACCATGTCTCTCAC
>JZKD02S1026734.1:0-13412 GCA_000966675.3 Picea glauca
TTCCATCTTATTTATCTCTTTTTCCTCCTGTATTTTCTTTTCTTCCTCTTATTTAATCCTTAGAGATTTATACTTTTCCTTTTTCCCCCCTCTTCTGCTTGTTGAAGCATCAATGCTTCAATCTCTTTTTTCGACCTTTTCTTTTTCATTACTTAATTATCTATAACTTCCTTCTCCAATATTTTTCTTTCTAAGTGCTCCCTTTATAGAATTTGTTTCATTTCCTTAGAGCCCCTTCCCATCATGAAAATAGCCCCATATAATGAAACACATATTTGATATAGATCCTCTTCCTACTACACCTCATTCTCATAGGGCCATCTATACTTGCATTCTTTGCAATGTTGGCTAACGACACTCAGAGGGTCATGTTGTTAGAATATCTCCTCCTAAAATGGTAGGTAGCCAGGGTTTCTTCTTCTACCACTTCTTCCTTGATGTCCTAGAGACTATAGGATCATAAATAAGATGATAGTGAAGGAAACAGATCTTTCTCATCTCATATCAAAGCCGCTCGAACTCCATGAACAAGCATCTAATATGAAATTTTCTAGAGGGAAAATCCATTGAACTTGGGGAGTAGAGTGTTCTGATTGATCCATAAATCCTTAGATACAATTTATTCATTTTAAATATATACATATGACATCTAAATTGATTCATAATTAATTCCTATTCGTATTGAGGTGATTTGCAAAAAAATGATGATGTGATTCTTATCCAAAAGCTCATAAACTGATGATTAATTTGCAAATTATTAAGATGACACAACATAAAATAAAAGAAATCAATTTACATATATGGATGACATAATTCACTTCATATTAAAGTCCTCTTATATTGTAATATTGTTCTCCATCATCTCAAAATACCAAATTACATTACAATATGGGCTTACAAAAAGCCAATTTAATGGAATCTCTTTAATTCCGCTACTCAAAACAAAAAAATGAGTTCGCCATTAGAATCCTTGTGAAAATATGAGAAATTTGAGTATAAAGAAGACCAAATTCCAAACTATCTCAATTTTACCCTCTTTACACACCAAACAATGCACTATGGTGCGCATTAATGGAAATCTAGACTAAGACTTTTACAAATGTCCTTTGATCATAAAATACACCTCAAATTCATACTCCTCGTGAAAAATCATGAAAACTGAGTCTAAGTTTCCTAGGTGCAGTCTATATACCTCATGGCATGCATATCGAGACACACCACACTTGGCCTTTTCTTAGCATGAAAATCTTTATGTCCATACAATACCTCCTCCTCGAGGTCTATGCCATCTCGATATCCATGAATCTCCTCAGTTTGTGTGCATAGACATGAAAAACATGCACAATATATAGGTTGTGAGACTTAACTCCTTGTCTGAGTTCATATGAAATAATATTTAAGAAGTGGTTGGGGAATATCATAAGAACAAGCCTCATTGGCATATTGGTTAAGGCATTGAAAAAATATATGGGAGGTCGGGGGTTCGAGCCCCACCGATGTCCGGTCGTTCCATATGATATAAATAGTATTTGACATGGACTATTGTTAACTCCCCATGTGATTAAGGTTATTGTCACATATATTACATACAATAGAGGATCAAGAGCTTAGGCCTATTATCACGTAATTTGTAATTTCTCAAAAGGTAAAGGCAAGTGAACAATAAATTGGCGTAACAAGAGGTTGTCCTATCACTGTCACCTAAACAAGCCACATCTTTCTCTTTAGGGGTAGTACACTAGGGGGGACGTCCTCAGTGACCTGGGGGTTTGTGAAGGCTAAGGTAATAGTATCAAGAAAATCCCACCCCTCTCATAGGTCTCTCTGATCAAAAAGTCCCAAAGGTTTTAATAATATGAAGCAAAGTATTACTTAAGTGTACCTGCCCAGAACAAGACAACAAGAAAAACACTATTTGCAAGTACGGTTGGTCTCCGGTTTTGATCATGTTTTTTGCCTCTATTATACTCCACAGACCTCCATTTATATAACAGTACCACCCTTTTGGCCTTGTTTTGACATAATTGACATCTCTCAACCATTCAATGGGGTTACTTAAGGTATCTTTACATTTCAAGCTATTTTTATGCACTTTGATGCTTTAAATTGATATTGGGACTAATGTCGCTTGGGTTAGTACCACTTCTATTTTTGGAACAGGATGTCGGTACCAGGTACCAACTCGTACCCGTGGATATACCAATGGAGCCGCTCAAGATCTGTGTGTTATGGTCCGAATGGGAGACAGAGAGATTCGCATGACAGATGGAGTCATCGCCCACAGGGTGCTTGAAGGCCTAATGATGAAACTGGGACGTTAATTCTTCATCGTTCACACTACGTGTCACGAAGATGTGAAGTACGTTTAAAACTTGATTCCAAGCAATTTCTGGATCGGGGTATCCATTTTGTTTTTAGGTATTGTTGCTTTAGACTGTTAAAAAAGACAGGATTTATATATAAACCCGAGATCACTCCTGAGACCGGGTTGGATTATGTTACATCGTGAACACATGTTTTTGAATACAAATTGTTGTTACGTTATGTTATTCGACTGATATATGATTTGAAGTATTCTCTTTTGAGTTAATGGAGCGTAAATATTATACAATGTTTGCATAGAATGTTGTAGTTAGTTCTAGTTCTTTCCTCCGGCGTTTGTACCGTTTGGTTGGGCCCGCCAAACTGGTGCAAGTCGCTGTATTACTCTGTTTCAGATTTAGTTCATTTCAGTGTTTTAGAACTTGCATACGAGGTATCTTAACGTTCATAGATTTAGTTGTTTCAGTGTGTTAACATTTGCTTACATGAATGGTATATCTACAACGCATAGTGTGTCATAGATTTAGTTGTTTCAAGACCGTGTTTATTTATTCTTCAGCCAAATCATTCCAGCGTATTGTTACCTTTGACGTTGCTGAGTATTGAGTGCATAACTGATGCCTGTAGGGTTTAGAGTATGAACATGGTTTGTTTGGCTTCCAGTTTCTGATTCGAACATTACTTAGAGATTGAGTGAGTTTTGCTTTATTAGATATTTAGTGACCCTGCTTACTTAGAATAGTTAGATTATAGTTAAATCAAAGGAAGCTTCCGGTACCAGTAGGTGGAGTAGTACTATGTTTTCCTGTAGACAGCTTTAGATTGATTTTGATAACCAGATTAAATGAATTTGAGGAAACACTCTTTCTGTTGTGGCTTGAATAGAAATGGTGATGATAGATGATTAAAATAAGTGGTGAAATAAACTTGTGAAATCATACTTATGAATGGAAATAGAAGCACCAGCATTTAAACATAAGACTGTTTTCTGTTGCTGACTTAAATAGGGAATGCTAAGTTTCAAGATCGTCATTAAGATTCAAGTTCTCAGAGTGAGTTTATGTTTTCTCTTCAGGATAGTCTTTAGATAGGAATTATCTTACCTACACATACAGTGTATCAGCTCAAATTTTACCTACCCTGGTTTGACAATTTAGTGTTTCAGGTCATTTAAATCTTCAATTTAGCAGTCTGACAAGTACCAATTGTTGTTAGTGCTTCATAAAATCATTGACTTTGAGTAAAAGCATAAGCTGATACAAAAGATGAAGCAACATAAATATTATAACAACAATGTATATATAGTAATAGATTCACAATTATGCCTCAATAAAGATTCAATAATGACCAAAAAAGATAACCTAAAATTGGCAGCATGCTAGTATTTGTCAGAAGCAATGAAGGCAATGTGAAATCAACTTTAACACTTTCTTTTAAGATGCTTTTGCTGCTGTCATAGATGGTTGTAGATATATTTTGCAACAACAACAATATAGTTAGCAAGTTAATCTAATCTAAGGTTAGAAACTGTTAGCAAAGATATTGAAGTAGATGGTTTAAAGGTTTCTTTAGTTAATCAATCACTTGTAAGGTATGAACTAGTGCCTTTAGGGTAAATGGAGTCACTTTTGCAGCGAAAATTCTCAAGGGAAACAAATGATAATGGGTGAAATAAAGACAAGAGGGAGGATGGATGAGGTGTTAGTAACCTAAGGCATCAATCATCCAAAAGTTGTAGGTAACCCTAGGCCCTAGCGATTTTCCTTCTTCTTTAGGTCAAGCTTGAAATAAAATAAGAAAGCTTAATGAAACAATAGTACTAGAGTTTTACTAAGGTAGGTCTCTAGTGTATCCTTCAAGGGAGGTGTATTCTATCAAAATCAAGTAGGTGAAGAGTTATTAAGAGAAGGACAATAACATGTGCTTTCCCCCTAGGGCTTCACACTAGAAATTTCATAATATTATAAATGAGCAAGTAAAATATACCATAACCATTCAAAACAAAGAAGTATTGCATATTTCTACTTACTTCACTAAGAACAATCTAGTCACAAGTTCTAGTTGAAGACTTTCCACCATGAAAATGCAAAAATACACCAATAAAAGCTCCCTCCAAGAGTTTCACACCACTTAGTTTAGCCAATGAGCCTTAAAAGAGGAAGAATTTCAGACCTCACACTTGTGTGAGTGAACCATGATCAATAAAAATGAGAGTTTGATCTCTTATTTATACAATACAAATGACCTTTAATTACATTTTATGTAAAAAAAAGGTCGACATGGCCAGTTTACATCAAAAATCTAGTTTTACATAAAATTGACAATAAAAACACTAATTTTATCTTTTTAGGGTGATGTCATTCCCTTCCTAGGGTGACGTTGGGCCCCATATTGGAACGCTAGGCCTCCAAAGTGAAACATTGGGGCTCAAAAACCCTCAAGAACTGCCACAGGTGCCAACCAAAGCCACCCTCATGCCTAAAACCCCAATTGGATGATGTCAAGGCTCAAAATGATGATGTCATGGGCCTTCAAGGGCCAACGTCATGGTGGGAGGGAAAGACCCCCCTGGGTCCAAGCCTGCCAAAGTTCCTTTGGTGGAACGTCCTCCCTTTTCTCTAGTGTAAGCCTCTGATATCTCTCTACCCCTGTCTGGGATCTTAACATCGATCTGGTGGGATTTTAGCCCTATGGAGGTCCAAGCTAATCATCTCCCCATATGTACCTGTCCGTCGAGCATGTTCCTTCAACAACAACAAGTACGCCCTCCATGGTCTCATAAGTCACATGGATCATAACAATGTCAATCACTTCTAATAATCAAGTTACGGAAACATGTGCATTAAACCCCCCTTTTCCCAGAAAAGTGCTCAAAGACATTATTCTGTTTAACAAGTCAGGTTTGGAGAGGGTTTCAGGATGTCCTATTGGGATAATTTTCCTTAGGTGTGGGGTGTTTCTAGGTGAAGACCAATCTAGGCCATGTAAATGCATGAGATGGTGTAGGGGATGTTTGGGCAAGGGGTGCAATGATAACATGGAAATGTAGGTCTTACCTATGGGTGCCTCTATAGAGGGTGAGATGCACCTTGTCATGGATGCAATTGTTTCCTATCCCATTCAATGCATTTTTACTCTTTGTCTTATTGCTTTTTCTTTCAAGAGAATAGTTGGAGAACACTACCCTGGCATGGTGACCAATGGTGACAGCGTTACCCACAAGTATTTCACGAAGATGAGAAGGTTGGATCGTGATCAGACCCCCTTTCTCTTAGCTATGCCACCAAGAAACACTACCCTGGCATGGTGACCAAATGAATAGTAGTGTCATACCGCTACATGCCAATGGACCTAATAGGCTAGCTCATGATGAGACCCCCTATCCACCAACTAGGTCTTGAATTTTATTTTATTTTATGGGTCCCCCCTTTTTCTTGCTGAGAAGCCTTCTATTGCTTTCTCGGGGATCCCTGGGTGAAGCATCTCAATGTTTGATCTTGTATTTTATCTTTTTCCAACTACGTTTACCCTCTGGGCCTTTAGCCCCTTCTTCCCACAAGGCAAGGTACAACCCTTACTTTCTTGGAAAACCCAATGCCTAAACCAATGTAGGGGATAAATGAGAGGGAAAATGATGAAAATTGATAAGTATGGAAGGAATGGACGATGACCTTTCATAGACCCACCCAGTGGAAACTCATCCCTAAGGGAACCAACTTTCTAGGGCACTATGTAATCCCCCCATTTATGGGAAAGTTAAAAGGCATAATGTCCAAGAAAACATCATGAAGAAAAAGAGAATTAAATGCACATATTAAATTTTTTTGAGAATCAGAGTGACACATAACATGATACCCAGAATCATTACCTGATGGAGCAAGACCCACTGCTACTTTAGAACTAGGCCGATGGGATGGATGTTGTTGTTGTTGATAGATGGGAGGTGTTGAAGAAAGGATGGTCCCTCCAGGGCCAAGCTCAAGTCAATATGGCTCTTGTTACTCCATGTCTAGGACCTGTGGGCCTCGAGACATAATCTCCTTAGTTATCCCTAGGATAGGGGATAACATCTGGCTCCAACTCAGGGACATGTTCTCACCATAGAGCGCATGAGAACCTCAACATTTCTGGTATGACATGTGACCTGCTATATCTCAACAAAATGATTAGTAATCTCTTTGGGTGGTGATATCACCCCTGGATCATATATGATAAAATGAAATACAAGTAAGGAATCATATATACAAATGGAAATACAACTAATCTAGCATGAAATGCAGATGATATATACAATGAATGAAAAAATCCTACCTACTTACCTGTACTTACCTGTCATGCTACTTGTGGGTAGTAATGCTTGATATGTATAGCGTTCACAAGTAGCTTCAAAACTTCCCCTTCTAGGGTTCCCAAATTGAACGAGTTAGTTCCTACGAGACTCATGATCCTATAGGGGCTTGTCCATAGTCCATCCAACTTCTTGTGCATACCAGGATTCTCCCTTCTTTTGTACCATAACAATACTAAGTCTCCATCGGTGAAATCCCTTTCCTTTTCCTTGTGATCAAATATGTTCTTGACTTTCTCCTGGTTTCTTTCCATTTGGCTTAGGGAAACCCTCCTAGAGTCATCCAATTCTACTAACTGGTTAATTCTCCCTTGGATTGGTTCTCCCTTAGTGGTGTATTGTTGAGAAAAATGGAGGATATGGATTTGGAGATTCACGAGAATTTTGGCTTCTAACCTATATACTAGTTCAAACGAGGTCTTTTTTGTTGAGGTCTTTGTTGTTATTCGATCTGCCCACAAGGCATACTTAATTTTTTTGTCCCAAGACCTATTGTTCTCTCCCACAACCTTATTGATGATGTTCATAAGGTTCTTATTGCTTGACTCTGCCAACTCGTTCTCTTCTGGGTAATAGTTTGAGGAGTGAGATAGAACAATGCCATATTTGAAACAAAATTATGCTAATGTAAGAGAGATGAAGGATTTGGCATTGTCAGTGGTAATCTTGGATGGGACCCCAAATCTTGTTATGATTCTTTCCTCCAAAAAGTTCATGACTACTTCCTCAGTGGATTTTTTTGTGGGAATAGATTCTACCCACTTGGTAAAACAATCTGTGGCTATCAAAATCCATCGGTAACCGTTACTTGAATTGTCTTTAAACTCCCCAATAAAGTCTAATCCCCCTTGTTGAAAATGAGCTTCTACTACCATAGGTTTCAATGGTTGTGCTGGGAGATTTTGTTTACCACTAAAGTACTGGCAAGGGTGGCATGATCGAAAATTTCAGTGAGTATCAATGAACAATGTTGGACAATAATATTCAACTCTTAATATCTTGTGTGCGGTAGTACGAGCAGAGAAGTGTCCACCACAATGCCTGTAGTGTAATTATTTCAACAAATTATTGGCTTATTCTTGGTTCACACACCTAAGGAGAACTCCATCTGGGTCCTTCCAACCAAGACCATTCTCCGTCAAACAATACTTAGCTTTAAGTCTCATGGCCCTTCTTTTATAGTCTGCTTGATGGTATGGGCAGGATAAATTATTAAGGTAATATATTATGTTGGAATACCATTCATCATGTTCCAACTCACTTATTACCATGTTTATTTGTTCGATTTCTCCCATCTGTATGGCCTCTTGGTTGCTTTCAGTCAACATTTGGGCTAAACCTTGTCCCTTCACAATCTTAGTGGGCTTTATTTATAAATCATACTCTTGGATCTTGGAAACCCACTTACCCCTAGTACCCATACAATCTTGTTGTGATAAGGAATCTTTTATTGCTGGGTAATGAACATAAGCCTTAATATTATTATAACCCACGTAGTTTCTAAAGTGCTTAAGGGATTTTACTAAAGCGTAAGCCTATTTCTCAGTAATTGAATAGTTCAATTCTAAATCCCTAAGGACTTTACTCGTGAAATAAATGGGGTGTTCATGGTCGTCAACATCTTTCTGCAACAAGACCCCTGCAATAGTGTCTTGAGAGGCAAAAGAGAGTATTATGAAATCCCGTGAATAATCAGGAATAGCCAGAACTAGGGCTTGGGAGATGACATATTTTATGTCTTCAAAGGATTTAATGGCCTTGTCATCCCACCTGAATATCATGTACTTTTTTAGTAATGCACTTGTGGGTTTTATTCTTTCGGCAAAGTTTGGGACAAATATTTGAATGAGGTTTATTTTTCCGAAAAAAGATTGTATAGATTTTTTGTTAGCTGGGTGGCGTACATCCTTGATATATTGGATCCTTTATAGGTCTATATAAATTCCCCCTTCTGAGGCTATGTGTCCCAATAGTTTCCCCTTATCTATCCCAAAAGCCGAATTCTTAGGGTTCAAGGAGATACCATAATTTCTACATCTTTCAAAGACAATTCTAAGGTGTGAGATGTGGTCTCTTCTTTCTTTTGATATGACTGTGAGCTCATCTTGGTAAATTTCTATGATTTCCTAAATGAGATCCCTAAAAGAAAATTCCATTTCTCTTTGAAAGTTTGCACCCACATTCATAAGGATGAAAGGCATTCTTAAGTACATGAATGTTCCCCATGGTGTGGTAAATGTCATTTTAAGTTGGTATTCTCTTTTGAGTAACACTTGGTTGTATCCAGAAAATCCATCTAGAATGGACATCATGCCCGCCCCTGTAACCCTTTGTAACAAATGTTCCATGTTTGGGAGGGGTAGTTGTCTTTAAAAAATAACTGGTTAAGGTTTCAGAAATCTACACATAAGAGAATGTCACCACTTTTCTTTAGGACAACTACCAAATTTGACATCCATGATGAATATCTAATGGGAGCTATGATACCAACATTGACCATCTTTTGGAGTTCCTTTTGTATCTGGTTTTCCAACTTCAGGTTAATATGTCTTATCTTTTGTTGGAAATGTTTGGCTCCTTTTGTCAAAGGTATGGCATGTTGGATGACATCACCCCTATAAGCCTTCAACTCATCATAATTCCAAGAAAAAGTATCTTTTAATTCTCTTATGAGGTCTAGTATCTCAATTCTCTCCTTTTTAGTAGCACCTTTCCCAATTTTGACCATTCTTGGGTCCATATCAGTGCCGATGTTGAATTCTAAGTCTTAATTTGTTTGTTTCTTGGGGTTTTTTCCTTTGTAAACATCATGTCTAACAAAGATGTAAAAGACTTCCATATTTCACAGGTTTTGGAGGGGACCATCATAAGGTTGTAAGGTGGATGCTGAGACAACCAAGGCATCTGCCACATAGTTTTCTTCTGAGGAAACTTCTTTGATTGACACTATCTCAAAGGATTTGGCAATGGATCTTGCGAAATCACGATACCTTTTCAATATTTTATTCTTGGCAGTGAAGTCTAACAACACTTGTGATACTATTATGTCTAAATATCCTATAACCTTCAAGTGTGTGACACCTTTTTCGATTGCTAAGTTAAGGCCTATAATCAAAGATTCGTATTCGACAACATTGTTTGTACAATGATATTCAAGTCTATATGAGTAATAAAAATTTTCCTTGGATGGGGCTGTCAGGACAATACCTGATCCTGAACCAGAACTTGAATGAGCACCATCAAATTCCAAAGTCCATATTCCCCCAGGTGTTTGGGTAAAATCATCCTCTGAATTTTCCCCTTGGATAAACCAACTTTCAATCCCATTTTTTACACAAAGGAGCCGATTATTAGGTTCCTCAGGAGTTTCAATAAGGCATCCTGTGATGGGTTCTTTGTGAAGGGTAAATAATCCTCCTTAGGGGTGAGGTATGATAGCTTTGGACCCTTGGTCTTGGAAGCTTCCGGTCAAGTTTTCTATCAGGTCCTTAAGGAGTAGGATTCCCCAGTTTCTTAAAGTGTCTATCACTAACACATCAATGGTGAAAGGGGCATCAGGAAAAGCATGGCAGGAAACACTCAGGTTCTTAATGATGCCTCATGTAAAACCACCTTGTTTGTTTGGTTGTGATATACTTAGGCCTAGCTCGTGCATAACCCTTTCGGTCATAATTTTTCTAGGGGTATCTGGGTGAAACACACAATTATGAAGAAAGAAATCATTGATTTGGAGGGTAACATAAAAAGGTGCAGGTTCTCCATATTTTGTTCCCATGTTCCCAACTTGGTAGATAACAGGGAAATCCTCTTCAAAATTGTCTTCCTCATCGATTTGTGAAAGCGAGTACTCAATGTATTCAACCTCGGGGTTTCTAAATGTATCTTGAGTGGGTTTTAAATCCTCAGGAGGTTCATTTTGTTGAGAGAAAAAGGAAGCATCTTTCATGTTTGAGAAACCTGTGCTCCATTTTCTAGGGAAAACACTATATTCTACCTCTAGGATCTCTGGGAGGTTATATTTCAACTCTACCATGCTCTCCCCATTTGGTTCCAGATGTCATTATCATTCAAGAGGTTAACCTAATGGATAGAATTGTTGAACCTAAGGTTCTCCTCAATTTGGAAAGCAACCTCTTGTGCCTTTTCCAGGCTTGTAGGTGATCGATCCTTGAGGGTAAATTTTAAAGTTCCTTCTAGGGAGTTTAGGTAATGTTATAGAATAACTCTCTTTGGGAGAAAATTTGGTGGAAGTTTTCTAATGAGAGTGTTGAACCTATCATTGAATTCCCTAATGTCTTCGTTGGTCTGTTTCCAAACTTCGAGGTATTGAGAATAAAAGGAGGCCATGCTTTCTTCTTTACCCCATCTCTTCATGAAATCCTGTTTCAAATCTTCAGGGGTTTTGAGGCTTCCAATTGGGAGATTATCAATCCATATTCTGGCACTCTCGGTGAGTGAATTCAAGAAAATTATCATAAACGTGTCAGGGTGTTCCTGTCCTGATTGATGAAATTCATACCCCTCACAAAATTTGGTCCAATTTGAGTTGCCATAATATCCCACTTTCTCGATAATTTAAGTATCCAGGAATCATCATTTTTCAAGAGATCATGTAATCCACCTTGGGTGTTAGCTAAGTCCAAAGGGCCAAAAAGTTCCTCAGGAGACCATTTAGGAGGGGCCATGGGGGAAATAGGAACTACAAGAGAAGAAAGTGTGTACTGACGTTTTCTATGGGTCGTGATTTGTGGAGTCGTCAGACAATATTCTTGAGATTATAGAAAGGGATGAGGGGATCATCCTCAGTGGAGTCTCCAGGTAAGATTTGTAAAGTAAATGCTTTTGAGGAAAGGCTTACCGAAAAGTGTTGTCTTTGAGGAGAATTGACTTAGTGTTCCCCAACAACGACACCAAAATGTTATCGTGCAATTTGTACTTTCCCAAAAGCCAAAGGAAAGTGAACAATAAATAGGTGTAACATGAGGTTGTCCTATCACTGTCACCTAAACAAGACACCTCTTTCTCTTTAGGGGTATTACCCCAGGGGAGACGTCCCCGATGACCTGGGGGTTTGAGAAGGCTAAGGTAATAGTATCAAGAAAATCCCACCCCTCTCATAGGTCACTCTAATTAGAAATTCCCAAAGGTTTTAATAAGATGAAGCAAAGTATTACTTAAGTGTACCTGCCCAGAACAAGACAACAAGAGAAACACTATTTTCAAGTACCAATTGATGTTAGTGCTTCATAAAACCATTGACTTTGAATAAAAGCATAAGATGATACAAAGATGAAGAAACGGAATTATTTATAACAACAATCTATATATAGTAATAGCTTCACAATTATGCCTTAATAAAGCTTCACTAATAACCAAAAAAGATAACCTAAAATTGGCAGAATGCTAGTATTTGTCAGAAGCAATGAACACAATGTGAAATCGGATTTAGCACTTGATTTTAAGATGTTTTTTCTATTTTCATAGATGGTTGTAGAAATATTTTTCAACAACAACAAGATATTTAGCAAGTTAGTCATATCTAAGGTTAGAAATGGTTAGCAAAGATCTTGAAGTAGATGGTTTAAAGGTTTCTTTAGTCAATCAATCACTTGTAAGGTATGAACTAGTGCCTTTAGGGTAAATTGAGTCACTTTTGCAGCGACAATTCTTAGGGGAAACAAATGATAATGGGTGAAATAAAGAAAAGAGGGAGGATGGTTGAGGTGTTAGTAACCTAAGGCCTCAATCATCCAAAACCCTAGAAATAATAAGTTATTAGGAAGTAGGTAACCCTAGGCCCTAGAGATTTTCAATATTCTTTAGGTCAAGATTGAAATAAAATATGAAATCTTAATGAAGCAATAGTACTAGAGTGCTACTAAGGTATGGTTCTAGTGTATCCTTCAAGGGAGGTTTCTTCTAGCAAAGTCAAGTAGGTGAAGAGTTATTAAGAGAAGGATAATAACATGTGCTTTTCTCCTATGGCTTCACACTAGCAATTTTATAATATTATAAATGAGCAAGTAAAATATACCATAACCATTCAAAAAAAAGAAGGATTGTAGATTTCTACTTACTTCACCAAGAATAATCTAGTCACAAGCCCTAGTTGAAGACTTTCCACCATGAAAATTCAAAAATACACCAATAAAAGCTCCCTCCAAGAGTTGTGCACCACTTAGTTCAGCCAATGAGCCTTAAAAGAGGTCGAATTTCAGACCTCACACTTGTGTGAGTGAAATATGATCAATAAAAATGAGAGTTTTATCTCTTCTTTATACAATACAAATGACCTTTAATTACATTTTAGGTCAAAAAAGGTCGACATGGCCAGTTTACATCAAAAATCCAGTTTTACATAAAATTGACAATAAAAACCCTAATTTTATATTTTTAGGGTGACGCCATGCCCTTCCTAGGGTAACGTTGGCCCCCCTGTTAGAACGTTGGGCCTCCAAAGTGAAATGTTGGGGCTCAAAACCCCTCAGGAACTGCCACATGTGACAACCAAAGTTGTCCTCATGCCTAAAACCCTAACTGGATGATGTCAAGGCTTAGAGTGATGATGTCATGGGCCTTCAAGGGCCAATGTCATGGTGGGAGGGCAAGACCCACCTGGGTCCAAGACTACCAAAGTGCCTCTGGTTGAACGTCCTCCCTTTTCTATGGTGCAAGCCTCCACTATCTCTCTGCCCCTGGCTAGGGTCTCAACATCCATCTAGTGGGATTTTATCCCTATGGA
>JZKD02S1026844.1:0-26457 GCA_000966675.3 Picea glauca
GTATTCATTTCGTTATGTTCATAAAATCCGAATCAATGGTATCAGAGTGGTTCGCTCCTTGTTGTTCTTAATGCATGTCCCCGACGAGGTCATGGTACAAAGAATCAAGTCTCCAACTTGTTTCTCTCAAGGAAAAAATATCTCGCATGCCCAAGTGACCTCTCATGGTGGGAGAAAAGAAAGATGACGGGATAGGAGATCCTTTCAAAATGTTGCTCGAGGAATCCCTCATGCAACAAAGGAACAAGATGATGGATAGTTTTGCGCAAATCCTTCGGTGGCTACCAACAAGCGACACATATTCCTAGAACGGAGGCACCGCCCCCTTCAAGGTGCAAATAAACTTTGATATTCCTATATTTGAAGGTCGGATAAACGTAGATGTTGTAAACAAATGGTTGAATCTACTAAAAGGGTATTTTTCCATCCATAATTTTTCGAATAGAGAAAAGATTACTTTTGCGCTCCTCAAAGTTGTTCCCCATGTCAAAGATTGGTGGGAAACTTTCTGTGAGAAAAAGGAAACAGAGGAACCCTCATTATTTATAGTCATGGTCACTTAGGATTTCTTCAAGGATTCTATTAACGAACAATACTACCCTGTCGGAAGTTATGACGATCTGTATACAAAATGGATCACATTGCAGCAGGAAATAGACCAAACAGTGCCAGAGTTCACAAATATCTTCCATACATTGCGCACCAAGCTGGGTATCAAATATTCTAAGTGGCATATGGTGCTCAAGAACCATGGTGGTCTACATAGATACATTCATGCAGAAATGGAGTTTATGAAGATCTCATCCTTGGGCACGACCTATCGATATGCCATCAAAATCGAGCAAAAGCTTAAACAAAACATGTGGATATTTTGACTTGGGAACCCCTCACAACAAAAGAAGGGCAGCCCCAAACCGTATAACAAAGGATAGAGAAAATATGGACAACCTTAAGACAACTAGGCTAAGACACAAGCAAAGAAGGAGACTAGAAAGACAAAGAAAGATATCGTGAAGTGGTGCGACTTCCATAAGAGCCTATGGCATAACACTATTGATTGCCACTCAAAACAGTCATTGGTGGTTGAGGTGAAAACCTATGAATCAGATGGCAGTTTTGACTCTGAGTCAGAACTAGAAAGGGGGAGACAGATCATTGACACGAAACCTAGTGCCACCGTTCCCACCACCAAGATCCATCCCGATGAACTAGACGAGCAAGAGGAAGGCAAGCGCCTCTTTCATTCACATACGTGGGTGAAAGGCAACCCGCTGCACTTCATCGTTGATATAGGTAGCTAGAAGAACCTCATCTCAATAGAGGTCATCAAGGGACTATCCCTAATGACAACACTGCACCCGCATCCCTACACCATTGGATGGATCCGCCAAGGAAGCGATCTTCGCGTCAGCCAACAGTGTCACCTGTCGTACGACATCAAGCCCTTCAAAGATGAGGTATTGTGTGATGTTTCTCCTCTCGAAGTTTGTAATGATCTTTTGGTCCAACCTTATTTATGGAAACATCATGTTGTATATGAGTCTAGGCCTCATAGTGTTAGTATCACTTTGAACAAGAAATTATACAGGATACCCGAGGCAGTCCCACCTAGTGCTATTTACTTGATCTCTGCCAAATAATGCAGGAAGGTCATCTCTCAGACTGGGAAGTTTGTATTCTTTGTGATTTGCTCTCAAAGTGAGCGAAATATTGCAGCCACATCCTAGGCCTCCGCGACTGACCTCTCCACACAATAGAAGCAAGTGGATAAAATCATGGAAGAATAGACATATATCTTCTCCTCACCTACCAGGGTACCTCTGCATTGTGAGGTCAAACATCCCATTGATCTGACCCCCAACGCAGTACTGCCCAATGGGCCAACCTATCATTGCTCTCTGTTAGAGAATGAGGATATCAAGCGATATATCCAAGAAATTCTCTACAAGGGGCACATCCATCCCAACTCATCGCCTTGTGGGAGCCCAATCATGTTGGTGGAGAAGAAAGACGGGACCTGACGACTCAACATTGATTACTAGACTCTAAATAAAATCACGGTCAGGAACCGATACACGATTCCCTGAATCGACGACCTCCTTGATTAGCTCAAGGGGGCCAAATAATTCAGTAAGATTGATTTGAAGTCTAGTTACCACCAGGTCCTAATAGAACAAACAAATGTATGGAAGACAACCTTCAATTCAAAAGAAGGCCTTTTTGAATGGCTGGTCATGCCCTTTGGTTTGACAAATTCTGCATCAACTTTCATGAGGATGATGGACAATATCTTGTGACCTTTCACCAATAATTTTGTAGTGGTGTATCTGGATGACATCCTCATCTACAACAAAACTTGGGCAGAACACATGCAACACATTCAACAGGTTCTACACACTCTGTAGCAGCACAAACTATATGCTAGCTTGGAAAAATGATCCTTCGACATGGACATGGTCCAGTACCTAGGCTACATTATTGATCATCATGGTTTGCATGTGGATCCAACCAAGATCCAGGTCATTCGTGACTGGCCAGCCCCAACCACACTCACCGAGCTTTGGAGCTTCTTGCACCTTGCCAATTTCTATCGCAGGTTTGTGTTGGGATTCTCCCATATTACATGGGCCCTTAGCCAAGTAACTAGGGGTGGTGGTAAGGAAAAACTTGTGTGGGGCCTTTCCCAACAATAAGTGTTCAATGATTTGAAGCAATGCTTATGCTCAGACCCAATACTTTCATTACCAGACCTGCAACAACCCTTTGAGATCGAGATAGATGCTTCAGACTATGTTGTGGGCACAATTCTCACTTATCACAGCCACCTCGTGGCCTATCATAGTGAGACACTATCAGATGATGTCCGTAATTACCCTACTTATGACAAAGAAATGTACTCCATTTTTCAAGCCTACCACCAGTGGAGACGTTACATTCTTGGGAAGGAGACAATCATCCACACTAATCATAAGCGACTACAGTTCATGGAGACACAAGGAAAATTGCATAATGACTGTCATTAGAAGTTGTCCACATACTTGCAGCAGTTCCACCTCAACATCAAGTATAAAACATGAAGTACCAACCGAGTCGTTGATTTCCTTAGTCGACCTCTAGTCGCGACACTCACCACGGTGCTAGACTCTTGTGTCCACGAGACCTCCGGATGGCCCCACCTCTATGAGACAGACCCTGACTTTGCCATAACCTATCAAATGTTAGGCGCAAACTCAGTTGTTGCTAATTTCCATATTCAAGATGAACTATTGTTCCATCTGGGCCATCTCTGCGTTCCATCAAGCGAGCGAGCGAAGATTATTTGGGAAGCCCACTACAGTCGGGTGGCAGGACACTTCGGCATCGAAAAGACAATGACAGTCTTGTAGAAACATTTGTATTGGTTGAAACTTCGACAAGATGTCAACAAATATATTTGGTCCTGTACTGCCTACGCTATTGCCAAACCAACCACTAAGAAACAATGCTTGTACACCCCTCTGCCTACTCCTAATAGGCCATGGGAATCCATCTCAATGGACTACATGTCAGACCTTTCGTCCACCAAGAGGGGAAATGACTGTGTTTTTTTGGTTTTTGATTGTTTTGTCGCCTGCAAGAAGAGCATCACAATAGAGGCCACTACCAAGATCTTATTTGAATGAGTTTGGGTACATTTTGGAATCCCATAAAACATTGTCTCAGATCGGGACAGTCAATTCCTCAACACATTCTGGTCAAGCCTCTGGTCATTGCTGGACACCAAGCTCATCAAATCCACTGCCTTCCACCCCTAGATAGATGGACAGACCGAGGTCGTCAATTGGATGATCATGCATATCCTACGCATGTACAATTACAAGCAACCTCGCACATGGGATGAGAGTCTTGCTCATGTTCAACACAGCTACAACCGAGCCCTACATAGCTCAACCGACCACAACCCCTTTTAGGCGGGGTTGGGATTCCAACCATTGTGTCCCATGGATGTTACACTACCCCTTGCGGCCACCCCGACTAACTCGTCACCTGCTTCAACTGAAGTTGAAAAAGAGACATGGTTCATTGAACGGATCCAACACATCTACCAATAGGTTCAAGATATTTTATAGAAGTCCAATGCCAAGTACAAGCAACGCCATGATCAACATCGGGTGCCACATAAGTTTTAAGTTTGAGACAAAGTATGGTTGCACTTGTAGAAAGAAATCCTTACAGGGTCCCATCATAAGATTTTACCACTTCATTATGGACCTTACACCATCACCAAGGCTAAGGGTGACAATAATTTTAAGCTCAACATTCCCCCTTTCCTTGTCCTGCACCCAATGTTCAACGTGGATATCCTTCAACTATATTTCCCACCATTACTAGACACCTCAGAGATAACAGAACAGTTGAAACTAACATAGCTCAACCCTGACTACCTACAACATGCATCCAATGATTAGATTGTGGACACACAAGTCAAGGGCACTCGCGAGCAAAGGATCCATCTTTATCGAGTCCAAAGTAGGGGAGCTCTTGCACCAAGGCAAGTGGCTCACCTAGGGCCAAATTCAACAAAAAAATTCTCGTCTAATGGGGGAACTCAATGTAATGGAGACCATTGCTTCCTAAGGGGGGAGGATTAATCCAGATGGATGTCGGTGGACTCCCACCTATTCCAATTGGTTCATTTTGGCAGTTTTCCAGTTTGGTAGTTTTTTCCTAGTTTTAGGGTCCTCGACTTCAAGGGCCATTTTGAGGCCCTAAACAATGTTTTTAAGGATTTCCATAATCAATAGTTAAACTTAGTTAGATTCTGACAACAACATGTGTAGTCCTCAGATAGACCTTTCCAACGGGCTATCATTCGCCTAAAATGAAGAGCGTATGCAAAAGTTACGACCCCGGAAAGTTGATGTACTAACTTACCCCAACGGGTACCACATGAATTCTAGCGCTTCATCTCCTAGGGTTAGGTTTTCAGATGACTAGGGTTTTGGAATTCCTGGTTATTGTAAAAAGGATTGGAGAGCCTCATTGTAATCATCTTCTGGAGAATGAGCGCAACCACCACATCTCTTCTCAAAGATAAGCCACCACCATTCTAGCAAGCTTGTTTTCAGTCTGTATTTTACAGTTTCAACATATTTCCTTATTGAATAGAAGCCAATTTTACTGTATCTCTATTATTGTTCCTTGTGCTCATGTGTTAAGCATAATACAAATCTGTATTCATTTTGTTCTGCTCATAAAATTTGGATCATGTTTCCATTGCAAGAAAGAGGGGCATGAGGAATCACGGTGTTGGAAGCTGCATCCAGAATTACAACCAAAGAAATTAAAGGATAAAGGGAAGCAAAAGATTGTTGCATCAAATCATCAGGATCTAGGGTCAGATTCCAAAGATAAATCTAAGATCATGACCATAGGAAGCAGAGGTATATCATTTATCAATTCAAATTGTTCAGTTCAATCCGCAAAATTGGAAAGTGATATTGATCAAAACAAGAGAAGCAAGCTTTTTCATGTCAGAGTTATAGTTAAAGCATACCAAGGTATATACTTTATTTGACAGTGGATCTAAAGTTAACCTAATATTTGAAGCGATTGTTAAGAAACCGGGTTTAAATATGACACCTCATAAGAAGCCATATCCATTAGGATGGGTGTGTGAAGATGCTAAGTTGCAAGTGATGAAACAATGTAAGATCAAGTTTGCAATTACAACTAAGTTCTTTAACAAGGTTGAGTTAGATGTTGTACCTCTTGAAATTTGTGGCATTGTCTTGGGTAGTCCATATTTATTTGATAGGACGGATGTATTCTACCGAGAAGAGAATAAATATCATCTTTTCAAGGATGGGGTTGAATATATTGTCAGAGCTCATCGTATCAAAACTAATGTTTCTTTAGTGAGAATAGGGAAAATGAAGAGACTCGTGATTGCAAGTAAAAATTTTGTTCTCATGATAGTGAAAAAGAAAGAAGAATATGTAACATATGCTTTATCGGGTTGTGATCCAGATCGTAAACATGAATTGGTTGAAATCATATCTAATTATGATGAGTTATTTCAGGAACCTTCAAGGTTGCCTCCTAAAAGGAAGGTAGAACATGAAATATATTTGTAGCAAGATGCTCCTCTTTCGAACATTGGAATGTATAGGTCATCAGTGATTGAGAATGTGGAAATTAAGAAGCAAGTTTAGGAGTTGCTCGATAAAGGAATTATCGGGCCAAGTTCCTCCGTGTGTGGATCTCCTATTGTATTTGTTCCGAAAAAATATGGCACGTGGAGGACGTGTATTGATTTATGAGAACTGAACAAGATTATGGTAAAGAACCATTATCCTCTTCCTAGAATTGATGACTTATTGGATCAATTAAAGAATCTTGTGTATTTCACTAAGTTGGATTTGAGAAGTGGTCACCATCATATCAGAATTGCAGAAGGTGATATATGGAAATCTGGTTTCAAGACCAAGCAAGGCTTGTTCGAATGGTTGGTTATGCCATTTGGGTTATGTAACACACTTGCGACATTTATGAGGGTAATGAAAAATGTGTTCAGGCCTTACATAGATGATTTTGTTATCATTTACTTAGATGATATATTTATCTTTAGTCGAAGATGGGAAGATCATATGATGCATGTCAAGAAAGTCTTTGAACACTTCTCTGGTATATTTAGGATACATTGCAGGGAATGGTTGGCCAAAGATAGATCTTTAAAAGTAGAAGTCATTGTGAAATGGCCCAAGCCAACTACTGCCACATAAGTCGGGAGCTTCTTAGGAGCAGTACAGTACTGGAGGAAATTCATTTCCAATTTCTCATACATAGCAGCTCCTTTACATGCGTTAACAAGTGTTAAACATTACTTTCAATGGGGAAGAAAGCAACAAAAATACTTCAAGACATTGAAGGAAAAGATAAGCTCCCCACCAGTTTTGGCACTGCCAAATCTACAACAACCATTTGAGATTCAAACTGATGCAAGTAGATATGCCATGGAAGTAGTCTTGATGCAACAAGGTCTGAGACTTTCACTCAAGCTGTTGTTACAAATTATTTTGGTCACCTCAGTGATCAACTGAAAACATGTGTTCATGTTCCCTGAAAATATTAAAAGAGTCTTTCTCCATGAGAAAAGTGGTTTACTTTTCCTCTTTCAAAAACCATAACAAGGAAGGTCGTCGCACCCTGATATATGCATGGGGTGCAACGATGCCTGTTCGTTGCACTCTACACTAAAAATGGACTATGATGTCATCACATGCTGCCTGTACATAGGGTGCATCGATGCTTAAGAAAAATAAAAGTTAAAATTCACGAATATTCTAGAAGGGAATCTTCTAGAAGATGAGGTGGCTTCCGATCGATTTGGATCTTACTCGCTTCTTTGATTTAGTGGGATCATCCTAATATCCTCATCCATCTCTCTTTCACACTATATAAAGAGGGATCTCTCATGGAAAAGGCTAAGGTTTGCAAGGGCTTGCATATGTATGAAGAGTTCTACTACAGATTATGCTTGAGAGCTTTGCTTTAGTTCTCTAAGTCAGATTGTGGATCTTCTTCATCAAAGGCATTGAAGCAAAAGTGTGTGTGTTGGAGAAAAGATCCATTGAAAGGGGATCTTGCAACATCAAGGCATGGGTTGTATTCTCCACTTTCCATTTAATATAATGCAACAATACATTTCTTCCCTATAAAGGTGTCTTAACTTTTATTATATAACTCCTTGATCTTATACATAGAATTCATTGGAATACATATATCTTTGTTCTCTCTCTCTTTGTTGGTTTGTGCTTCTTAAATAAGGAGCTACAAGGACGAAACTAGCGAGGATCAACTGTCGTTTAAAAGGTATGTCACTTGTACCTCTCTAAGCTAGTTTATATGACAATGAAGTTTAAGGTGAAGTGTGTATTCTATGTTGTTTTGTTCTAGCTTCCCGTGGAAGTTAGGGATATCTGTTTGTGTCTGCACTTACCGATTAGTCCGATAACAACTGTGATTGAATATCCAACATATGATAAGGAATTGTATGCATTGGTACAAAGTGTAAGGAAATGGAAGCATTACTTAATGGGAAAGGAGACAATAATTCATACTGATCATCAACCATTACAGTATTTGCAGTCACATACCAAGATACAAAAATCACAACACTTCAGGTGGATGGGTGGATGGGTTTCTTACAATAGTTTCATTTGGTAATCAAGTATAAGAAAGGTATTCATAACAAGGTTGCAGATATGTTGTCTAGGCCAATCATTAATGCATATGTAATACTAAGGTATAATCCTTTAGATCATGAAAGTTATGTTAAACAATATGCTAAAGGTGATTATTTTAAGGATGCATATGATGCATTAACTCACAACAATCAACAGTTAGATTATTATGTGCATGAAAAATTGTTATATCATCTTGGAAAGCTATGTATACCCAGGGAAGAAAGAGTGAATGTAATAAGAGAAGCTCATACATCTCTCATCGCTGGTCATTTTGGGGTTGGTAAGACAGTAGCATAGTTACAAAGGTATTGTTATTGGTCTTAGATGAACACGATAGTTTCCAAGTATATCAAAGGGTGTGTTATGTGTGCCACATGTGGGCCTAGCAACAAAAATATAGGGTTATATACGCCACTTCCAATACTTTCTCAACCATGGGAAAGTATCTCCATGGATTTTGTAGGGGGTTTGCCGATGTCCAGTACAGGTCATGATTATCTATATGTCATGGTGGACAGGTTCAATAAGATGTGTATTTTGAGTCCATGCAAGAAATAGGTCACAATTGAACAAACAACACAAATGTTCTTTACTAATGTATGGGTTCATTTTGGACTTCCTACATATATTATATCATATCGAGACTCTCGCTTTTTGGGGAAGTTTTGGTCTTATTTATGGGAACTAATGGACACTAAGTTGAAGAAGAGAATATATTTCCATCTGCAAATAGATGGATAGATAGAGGTGGTAAATAGAATAGTGGTACATATACTTCGAGGATACTGCAACAAGCATCCTAAGTTATGGGATGAACAATTACCTTATATACAACATGCCTATAATCATGCCATGCATTTGTCTACTCAGAAAAATCCTTTTAAAGTATGTTTGGGGTATTTGCCTAAATCACCTATGGAATTTTCTTTTGGATAAGTAAGTAAAGAAGGTGGACAAGATGATACAGATAAAGCTAAAAGGTTCATTCAAAAAATTCAACAAGTACATCAAGAAATACAAGAACAATTGGAGAATAACCAAACCAAGTATAAGGAAAGGCATGATAAACATCGGGTTGGTCATCAATTTGAATTCGGTGATCAAGTATGGTTACATATAAACAAAGATAGAATGAAAGGTGAAGGTATGCAAAAGATATGAGCAGTCAAAGTTCAAGTTAAACATGTAAAAGTCAAATTCAAAGGGAATAAAAAGGGTGACACGTGTCACCACTGGAAGTATGACACGTGACACATCTGTACAGTACTATAAAGATGACGTGGCCACACCCCAAGATGCCACATGGAATGAATCTACAGTGAATGAGTAGATGTGTTGGCAGACCGTAAAGGTTACGTGGTATAATTACATGTTGACACGTGGCAAGAAATATCTAATGAGAGGTTGCAATGTGGTAGCCTCCCATTGGCCTATATTAATATGGTTCATAAAAAAATTATGGAGTTGATGGGGGTCGAACCCGAGACCTCCATAACCTCCCAAAGCCTTAAACAAACCTCCATTACCAATGCACCACGGCTATGAGACTTAACCATATACATTACCATATATATTTAATATTTTATGGAAGGTTTGTTGGGTGACAAAAGGCTGAGGCATTACACCCTCAACCCATATCCCACGGTCGTTGTAACTTCATATAACCACCAATCCAAGCATCTAATCCACGAAAGGGCTTAACTGAATTACCGACGGGTATAACCATACACCAAAAAAAGAACATGAATATATAGTGGTCGATGGGGCTCGAACCCTGAATCGCCATATATAAACTCCACAACTTAGCCAACAAGATATACATGCGGTTTGTTAAAACAAACCATCCACTTTATATTTAATGCATATCATTATTTTCAGAGTTCAGTTAAGGGCTCGTGCCCTATTTAATGGGTGCAAAAATTGAGTTTGTACACACATTAATGCAGAGAATTGTCTCGAAGTGCATTCACAAGGGTACATAGAATTTGAGATACATCGTAAAGCATACCGAGAGGTCCTTTAACAGAACTTCTATAACTTTATACTCATTTTGCATGATTTTTCATAAGGAATCCAATGGTGCACTATGTCTCTGCATTTGAGCAACATGTAAAAATGTCATTGTAAAATGCAAGCATTTGAGCATTAATAAAGAACGTCTGTATTGGAAGCGAACCCAGAGAGGTAGCCCAGATTGGGTGAACTTCGTTATCCAACTTGTGTATGTGATTTCATTATTGTTGTTCATTTCAAGCTCAATTATTTGCAAGTCATTTAATCATTAAATTGGATTTGGTTAGATAAGTACTTCACATATAATTTGCATAGAGTCAAACGATCATTTTATTTTGAAAGTCAAGTAGATGTTTCTTATGTATCAAAAGATTAATAAGCATCTAAGGATTTTTCAAATCACCATGCAAAGTATTTAGCTGAACTTCTCTCGATGGTCCGATTTCCTTGACCATGTAAGGACCCAACCAAGCAGTTTCTAATTTTTGTGGCTTTCCCTTTATCCAATTGCCATATAATAATACCAAATATCTTGTGTTAATATATTTCTTCTTGATGTGTCGGTCATGCCAAACATTTTGTTGATTATTTTGAGCTTCTTGATGTTGTTGTGCGAGCATCCTTTCTTTCTGTAATTGGTTCAGCTACTAGAAGCGTTTTCTTGTATTACGAATATGGTAAAACTCAAGGACATATGTTATCCTTCCTTCACTTGAGTAGAAGTGTGATGGAATTAAAACTTCTTGACCATAAACAAGATTTAATGGTGTGTGGCCAATCGATCTTTTATATGTGGTTCTATATGTCCACAGTAATGTTGGGACCTTATCATCCCAATCATCCCTGTCAAGTCCACATATTTTTGTTAAGCCTTTGTGTAATGTTTTTCTGAAGGAATCAACAGTTCCATTGGCTTGTGGATGATAGGAAGTCGTCTTCCTGTGGTCGATCATGAAATTTTTAAGTAACATGTCAATTGTTCCATTAACAAAATTTGTTCCTTGATCGTTGAATAATGTTAAAGGACAATCTAATATAGCTACTATATTTTCATATATGAATTTGGCCGCTGTCTCTTTTGTACATTTTTCTAGTGGTTTTGCCTCTACCCATTTGGTTAGATATTCGAATGCTGTGATAATATAATTCACCCCAGTTCTCTTGGCTCCTTTTGGGAAGGGACCAATTAAGTCAATAACCCATATCTCAAATGGTAAACCAGGATTTAACGAATGTAATGGCATTTCATTTTTCTGCAAAGGTCGACCCATCCTATGGAATTTATCGCACTTTTTCACTTGTTCTCAACAATCCTTATGTAAGTTTGGTCACCAGAGGCCTTCCTGAAGGATCTTCCTGGCTGTCATGTTGGATTGAAAATAACCTCTTGTAGGGCCCGTGCATGCTTCATTGATTATATCTTCTTGTTCATGTTCTAGGGTGCATCTTCTCAGAATATCGTCAGTTCATAGCTTATAGAGGTATCCATTCATGAGAGTGAATGGTGATGCTTTCAATGCTAGGATCTTCTTTTTATTTGTTGGGAGATCATCCCCTCTTATAAAAAGTTTGCAATTTCTTCGAGTTCCTTGGGGGAAACTTCGACTTGAACTAGATGTGCATTAGGTAAGTCGTCCTCTATACCAGTTAGATCTTCTCTTGTTTCAAGTCGGGATAGATGGTCTGGGTAGACATTCTTTTTCCCTGGTTGGACTACTACTTCAAATTCAAACTCTTGGAATAATACTAGCCATCGACATATTTTTTCCTGATGGACCTGCTTGTTTACTAAATACTTAAGTACCCAATGGTCCATGAAGAAGATGAATGGATTTGCCAATAAATAATGTCAAAATTTTTGTAGGGTGAATATCATGGCTAAAGCATCTTGTTCTGTCATTGGATAATTTTGTTCTAGTTTATTCAGTTTTCGAATGGCATATGCATTTAGGTGATCAACCATGTCATCATGATGTTGGGCTAGTACTGAGCTGACAACAATGTTGGATGCATTGACATGGACATGGAATTTTCGAGACCAGTCTGGAAATCTTAATATTGGTGCTTCTACCAATTTTCTCTTTAGTAGCTCAAAATATTCATTGCATTCTTGGCTCCTGTTGAAGCATATTTTAAATTTTTTAATCTGACGACTAAAGCCTTCCTTTTTGGGTTTCAGCTTTTCATAAAGCATAAGCTTCGTTTTCTTTTCCAAAAATCTCGGTACTGATTTCCTAAAAAACTTTATTCTTTGTATAATAAAATGCAAAAAAAAACTTAAAATGTTATAAGAATCCCGACACATTTTCTATAAAGTTATTTTTGAATCATGATAAGCTTAAAACCTAAAGGAGTTAAGATTAACTTTAATTTTTTTTTGGGATTCGGGGTTTGCTGAGAACATATGTTTCAATACATATTGAATCACGAAATCTCGATCCCTGGTTTTCTGAGAAAATGAGGGTTACTTCAAATTCTGATTAATTAATTCACTAACACGAAAAGTTAAGGCTTAAGTAAATCATATCACAATTTCGGGATTCGAGGTTCAGTGATAACATATCTCTTGGCAACACGATCCCCGAAATCCCGAAACACGAAATCCCGACACATAATTTGTGTTAGACTGAATTAATCATGTTTTGTCCTTAATATTGATTAATTAGTTAACAAAAATTGAATAAAGTCCTAATTTAAACATGTCACGACTTCGCGATTTTGGAAGTCAGGATGCAGCAATAACAAACCTCCTGTCAACTCGATCCCTGAAATCCCGAAACGCAAAATCCCACTCAAAATCTATGTTAATCTAAATTAATTCTGTTTGGAGGTTAATCCTTAATCTTGATTAATTAATTCGCTAATATCAAAATTTAAGGCTTAAGTTAATCATTTCGCATTTCCAGAAATTGGTATTTATCGATGACATACTTCCTGTCAACATAATCCCCGAAATCCTGAAACGCGAAATCCCGACCCATAATTTGTGTTAAACTAAATTAATCATGTTTTGTCCTTAATCTCGATTAATTAGTTAATAAAAATGGAATTAAGTCCTAATTAAAACATGTCACGACTTCACGATTTCGGAAGTCGGGATGCAACAATAACAAACCTCCTGTCAACTCAATTCCTGAAATCCCGAAACACAAAATCCCACTCAAAATCTATGTTAATCTAAATTAATTCTGTTTGGAGGTTAATCCTTAATCTTGATTAATTAATTCGCTAATATCGAAATTTAAGGCTTAAGTTAATCATTTCACAATTTCGGAAATTGGGATTTATCGATGACATACTTCCTGTCAACACGATCCCCGAAATCCCGAAACGCTTAATACCGATCAGTCATTTTGCTAATACGATTTTAAGTCCTAATTAATCTTGTCGTGATTTCACATTTTCGAAAGTCAGGATTAGTGATAACAAACCTCTTGTCAACTCGATCCCCGAAATCCCAAAGCATGAAATATCGACTCTTAATTTGTGATTAGTTTGAATTAACTCCGTTTTGAAAGCATGATTAATTTCAATCAATCTTTTTAGGTTTTGTTCACGTTTCGGTTTTCGATTGAATGAAATATCCCGAATTTTGAATTCAAAAGCGCCAAAATGCGGCCACTTAAATAAATAAAACTGGTGATATGTGACACTAATGCGTATCTTACTAAAATATCTACTGCATTAAATACATTGAATTCTTGTTAGCTGCGTCAATCCTGTCATCGTTAAATGAATTAAAAGAGAGTTTGAAGGTATGAGTTTCGCAACATATTCTTTTTTATACTAGCAAAGAGGAAGACGCATTCAAACGAGCTCATACACTCCTTTTCTGCGACAGGTTTTCCATTTAACTTACAGTTATGGCACCAAAGAAAGCACAGAAGAAGAGTGAAGATATAGAAATAGGATATATCATATCCGATACTACGCTGCATGTTTTTGACTCAATTAAATCCTGGACACAAATCTCTGAATTCCTGGAATATGAAATCAAGAATTCTTCTACTGATTCTGAAAACCACTTTCGGGATATAGCAGAATCAGAGCTTCATAAGATCGCGGCGTGCCCTCGGCTTATGGCGTATAATGACATGATCAGTTGGGCCTTGGAAAAGGTTGATATTTGGACGAGGAGCATCTTAAATGATCAAGGGGTCGTCATTGGCTCATTCAGGCCGGAACATATACAAGTAATGTATAAACTCTCACCGAATCCTAAGTACATTTATAATGCCGAGTTTTTAGCTGAATTTCAAAGGAAGGAGTGTACTGAAGTAGTCAGAACCTATCCCGATATGATTAGAGATTGGTGGAGATGTCTATCAAAGTTTAGGGCTGATACCCATGGGGTTTATGCCATAACATCTTTGAATGAATACATGGTCTATGTAGCTATTATGCTGTGTAGGCTTTTCGGGAAAAAGGATCCCTGCCATTTTCCTGCAGACTGGGTGCCCTTTTTAGAAGAAGCTTCAGAAGGATATACTTTTAACTGAAGTAAGATTTTGTCCGATAACCTAGTTCAAGAAGTTTCAAGTTACAGAGTTGCAAAATCTAAGGGTCAACCAATGACTTTTTACATGTCAACGTACATAATGGATGTAGTTTGCTTTATGACTCCTTTTCCCCTTATGAATTGGAGTTGGAATATAACTTGGCCTGAGCCCATTCATGAATATCATTCTGCGCTATGGGAAGAAAATGCTAAAGATGCATTTTACGAAATTTGTCATTTTATTATAATTCCAATGCATAAAATGTTTTATAGCTGTGAACCCCCTCGCATTTCTGAGTCAGTCTCAGGAAATCTCAAAGTAATAGCCGATTGGTTTGTTGATGAAAACTTCTCTTATATTAGGGTTTATGGATGTTCAATTCCCCCTCACGCACTTCCGAAGTTCCTCCCAGACAGATTGGTACTAAGGGAGGTAGCACATCAAATAGTGAAAGGTGGTATTGGAATAGAGCTAAAGGTAGCTCAAAAGAAATCCTGGCCAATTTTCCCTATGTATGTCGGGAAATTTTCATTACTAAACCAGGGCCATTCCAAAGTGGAAGCCGAGGCATTAGAGGAGGTAAAATTGATAAATATTGAACACAAAAAGTATGAACCTTACCAATTAGGAAGTAGACATTTGATGAATTGTAATTTGAAAGCTTATGAACATGAAAAATCTTTTTATGATGATATTTTCAAGGAAGTTAAAACTTATGAGGAGGTACTGAATAGAGTAGTCATTATCACCTGATTTGTAGATGAGTTTCATGGCTTTTCAAAGTCATAGGCGAAGTTGTTTGCTGAAGAGCTTGCAGGGTGAGTCCACAACCCCTCCTCCAGAACAGGAAGGGCCTCCTCCAGGTTTTGAAACAGACATACAAGATAAAGAAAATACAAGTGAAAAAATGAAAGAAATTGAATTGCTTCCATCAGAAACATAAGTTCCCCACACAGAAAAGTCAGAGGTAGGGAAAGGAAAAGAGTTGGAAATACTCTCTGAAATCCCTGAAAACATTCCCCAAAAAGTAGGAGGAACAACGTCGACAGAGCTTGGAAGTCCCATTACCTCTTTGACTCCATTGCAGTCAACTTATGGAAACCCCGAAGAGGGAGCTCTATACGTAAGTGATCTTGAGCCCATCTCTAGAGATGAGATTCCTCCTTCCAATTATTTTTTCAGTAAAAAAAGAAAGGCTATCCTAAAGCAGGAAATATATCCAAGAGGAGATATGATGATTAAAAAACAAAAAATCATTATAGATGGACAAAAACTTAAAGAGCGAGAATTTTCAATAGAGATAGCAGGCACAATGGGAGCCTTAACATCGACAAATTTGTACTCTGTGGGTAGTTTGACAACTACATTGGAGCAGAAAGAACAGATGATAGCTCAACTTCAGGATAAATTAAAGGAGACTGAAAATAATATCAGTTGGGGAATAAAAAAGGGTCTAGAATGAGCTAGATTGAATGATATTCAAGAGATTCAGAAACTAAAAGCAAGCTTAGAAGAAGCAAATCAAAAAATATAGGTCACTTAGGAACAGGTCCTAAAGCAAGAGGAAACAAATAAAAAATTACAGGATCAGATTAATTCCATTTCAAATCAAGTGGTAGAGCTTGAAATTTTCCAGGCCCAAGTATTGGGAATACATATGAAAATAGCAGAGGAACAACAAGGAGTATTTTTAAATCTTGAATTTATTCAGAACTACTTTTAGGAAACAAGTAAAGCTTTGGAGAACATTCTCTTGAAAGAAAGAGAAGTGAAAGTAGCCAGAGCGACTTTCCAAAAAGCAGTGGCCTTTTCATCAAAGGAAGAGGTCGGAAAGATTCAAAAACTATCTGTTTCAGAGCAGTTAAAGGAGGTGTAATACTCAAGGTATGGGAGGTAGACCTTGCAGAAAATAAAAGAATAACTAGAGAAGTTAATGATGATTGTCAAGGAATCTTTAATATTTTAGAAAAAGTTTCGTTGAACCTTGGAACAAACGACTGTTCGGGACTATTAGGAGAAATTAATATTGTCCAACACCAGCTGAGATTCAAGGAAAACCTGGAAGAGATGAAGGTGGAAATCCTAAAAATAAAGGTAATTAATGTCGCCAAAATCAACAAATGGATAGTGGTACCGAACTTAAAGTTGCAAACTATTAAGTTCACAAGGAAGATAGTTGAAGATCGTCTACCCGAACTGTAAAAAAAGTTTTTCATATTTGAAGCTAAAGATATACCAGAAGCTCCCATATACCAGAAGCTCCCAGAGTTTTGGTAAATTTTTTGAGAAAATGTATCTGCTGTCTTAAGACAGAAGAAGGAAGTTCGTCAACGCCGAAATGAAATATTGTTTTGTATATTTTCCTTATTGAAATACCAAAGTAGTTAAAATAGAAATGTAAATGGTTCAACATTGCACATTCATGTAACCGTTAGTCTTAGGAAGTTGGTAAATCACCAACGGGAAAAAGGTTTGGTGATCATGTATAAATAGAATTTCACAAGACTAAGACGGGGCTTTTGGTTTTCGAGAGAGCCAATTGTATAAAAAAGTTTTCCAATCCATATGATAAATAATACAGACGAGATTCTGAATTCTGTCAACTTGAAGCTATGTGTTCTTTTACCCTGTTTCCCATATTTTTCAATATTTTCCTTCTTATATCTTTCTGATGAATGATCGACTATAAGTTCACTTCATACATTTATTTCAGTTTGAATTGATTTGGTTATTAAATCATTTACAGTTTTTCCTCTGTGATTGTTATCAGCAATTTCAAGACCTGTAAGTCATTTGGATAATTATATTATATACTTCATCAGAAATCTCTTTTTCTCTTTGTCTCCTGTTACAATATGAGATTATTTCATGATTAAAGCCTCATATTTTCTCAATAATGTTATTTTGTTGTTTTATCATTCTCAAAATTGTTTCAAGCACAGGAAATTGCCTCAACTGTTATTATGCTATTATTTTGAATTCTAAAACTCTTTTTCTCTTTTCATCCCTTAAAAAACTAAAGCAACAAATCTTCAAATATTTCATATTTAAATAAAACTTTATTTTCCATGACTATCCCTAATAACAAACAACCTAACGTAGAACCTGGTCTCCAAGATCAAACTAGCATCGTTTTAAACCTTTTTAATACTATTTTGCAAAAAATGACCAACCGGGTTGAATTAGAACGTTCATGGGCAGCTATTGAGAGAGACATCAGCATCCAAGAACAAAGAGAAGCTAGACAGAGACAGTTGAGAAATCAACCCTAATTTACCTTGATTTTGATTCTTACCCTTTGATTACCTTACCTTTACGGATGCCTTGACGGTATACTTTACAACCTTAAAGTATAAACTCAGGAACAACAGCTCCGTTGAAATTCGACTTCTTTTTCCAACAACTCATCGATTGGGAAGGTTATATTAGAGTAATGGCGAATAATTTTTTGTAGTATCCAATATGCCCAAGGTTTTAATTTACTTTTGATTGATTGGTTTCTTTAAGTCAAGAATAACTTTAATTTTTTCCATGTCGACCTTGATGCCATCTTTGCATACAATGTAACCCAACAAGATACCTATTAGTGTGGCAAAGATGCATTTTTTAATAGTTAAGGACAAGTGATTTTTTCGACATCTTTCCAACATCATTCGAAGCCATTGGATCTGGTCTTTCAACAGGTTGTAAATGGTCCAATCATCAAAGTACACAACCATTGTTTTGTAGATGTATTCTTGAAATGCCTTGACCACTATCCAAGAAAACACTTTTGGAGCATTCTTGAGCCAAAATGACGTTACTCTGTATGCAAATGACCCGAACTTAGAGACAAATGTAATTTTTCCTTGATCTTCATTTGCAATTGGTACTTGGTTGAAGCCTGAGAAGCTGTTTTTGAAGGAGTAGCATTCCTACCCCGCGATTTAATTAATGATTTCATTTGTGAATGATGTTGGGAATGGATCGGTTACTATTATATTATTCAATCCTTGGAAGTCAATACATATTCTTAGTTTCTTCAGGTCATGCTTTTTAGGTTGCACGACCATCAGGATTGCCCATTCTAACTTGTCGATAGGGTATATGACATCAACAACTGACATTGCCTCTATCTCTTTTTGAACTACGGGATTATACTTGTGTGCTAACTTATATGGTTTTGGCCCTAGGGATGAGGTCGATTTTCATCTCCCCATCTCTTGAACAAATCCTTTCAGATCTTTGTAATTGCATGTGAAAACATCCTAGTATTCTTGTTATAGATAAACAATCTTTGTAGTTTGTTTGTCTGACCAATAGTCACTTATTCTTGCCATCTTCGGTCGACCATCGATTGAGACGTCGAATTCCCTAGTTTTAATTTATGCGTCCATCCACTCAGGTGCTTTCGATTCGTTTAATTGTCATTCTCCTTCTACAACCTCATTATAACTGGGGGGGAAGTCAGGTTTATGTATGAGCCTTGTCGTCCTTGGATACATAATAAAATGTCTTTACATAATTATTTACTCCAGGATGACTTCTCTTCCATTGAAAATTTTGTCCCGGGAAACTTATGTTTTCCATGTCTATTCGACGAGCTGTTATGCTGCCTTGATTTTGTGCTAACATAAAATTTCAAGTCGATTTCGACCCTATGTCGAATTTGGCTTTGCCTCCTTTTTTTATTTCGTTGGGATTTGGATTTTCGAGAAATTTTTTGATTTATTTTGCATCCTCTTGCAAGTGCACCTCGTCTGGGATGAACTCAAAGTCTCTGATAAGGTTTTCCTTTATTTGATTCTAATCGAACATGTGGCTACATGCTTCTTCAATTTTGTACCACTTATGTGGTATGTCATCTAGTGTATTGGGGAATATGTGTGGCCATACCCTGTCATCCCTATATCCTACTCTTCTCCATTTGTTCTCACATTGGTGAATGTGAGCAACTGGGTCGAACTCAGGTTTGAAAGTTGAGATGTCGACTTGTACTGATAACTTCTTTCCACCAAATCATTCTACAAATTATAATTTAGTTGTGTTCCACGTTTGTAGTTGTGGTGCATGGGTTTCCCACCATCGGGTTAGTTGGACGATGAAGAATTCGACTAAAATTTTCACCCTCCATTGTTCTCCAATTGACTTGGATACTTCGTCAACATGGGCTTTCGGGGAATTTCTTTCACTGAACCATAAGGGAGGTCTTATTTGTGTATTATTCAGAATGATAGTCGGTGTTTGCTTTAGTTTTTTCTCTAGTATGATAGGGATTGCTTGTATTGAGAAACATGTTCTCGATCATTTTATTGGGATCGCCTCTATTGACCAACACACCTTATATTGGGATTCATAATTCTCCATTTTCCAATTATAAATTTCTGTATCCGAATTCTTCCCTATCGACAATGGTGTTCCGACTAATATTTCTCCTTCAACGTTTGGCCCAACGTTGTCTTTTTGTTCATTCATTATTTGGTACAAGCAACAAGCCTCTTGGGATTCATGCCATGTTTTGACCCAAGGTTTTCCTTCTTTTGGGTCCAAGAGTATGATGATCTTCCTGCTACTACCTTTTATTTTAATCCTATCCCTTTCAAGGGAGATTGTCGACTTCATATTCTGGCCCCATGGTCTTCCGACTAATGTAGAATATGTAGGAATGAATTTGACTAAATTAATGACTTCAAAGTCAACTCTCGTTAGAATCCCCATTATGAAAGTTATGACACTTTTGAGTCTGCCAATTGGTTCAATGAACCTTTGATCTTCTAGCTTTAATAAGTTCATTGTTGGAACTAGTGGGGGTTTCCCAAGTTGAATTCATGTTTCTCTAGGGAGGATATTTACTTGTGAGCAGAAGTCGACTACAACTTGTTTAATCACATAGCCATTGATTTCCAGGTCAAATTGCAGGTCAAAGTCATTTGTATGCCTCTCCTGTGACAATTGTTGAAGATTTTTAACTAGTCTTTGATTCTATTTGTATTCTATTAGAATTTTTAGTAAGTTGATAAGGCGATCGACCAATTGATTTTCTTTTAATAGTTGGATAAATTCTTCTAGGGAAGTGTCCGGAATGCTTGACTGTCCTCCCTTGTTTCCATTTGATTTATCTTAGTCGACATGTTTAAAGAAAATCATTTATTCCCGCATCAATTTTTCCTCATGATCAGGGCCGGGTTACGTATTTCAGTAACCCCTTTGTCGGGTTGGCGGATCTGGATAGATGTCTTCACCCATCTCGATCTTGTTACTATGAGGAGATTTTTGGAATTTAGAATGTCTTTTATGGGGTAGTCATGACTTATGTGGTCTTCCTTCCAACAATTAAAGTAATAGTAACGAACTCGACCATGTCCTATGATTGTTTGTCCTCATCCTCCTCTATATCTACATCTTCCTTGATAACCCCTGTGGCCTCGACCTATGTATCCATTTCTGTTTCCTTGGTCAACATTATGGTCAACCGTCTGCATGTCGTATACCAAATGATTGTTCACTTTTTTTTCCCATTTAATTCACATTCCTTTGTAGAGTGGTTTTCTTCTTCACAAATATGGCACCATTTTGGTCAGGTATTTCTTAAATTATGTGGGAAGTCCCTCATTTCATGATTTTTTATGCTCTCATAGATGTCACATAATGTTTCAATTTGGATATGTCAGACTGTTGGATCTAGTGTGTCACTGAATTTACAATAGTATTTTGTATCTCCTTCACTAGAGAAAATTGTGCACCATAGTTTGTTTTGTGAAATGTACACATTTTTTATGCACTGTTGTAATTCTGTGAGTTTTTCTTCTAATCTTTTCTCGATTGTTGATGAAGTTGATGCTCCTTCATCATCCATTTCTATGCGCTGATCCTTTTTCATTGCATCCTTGCATGACTGAATGTCATACATTCGTAATGGAGCTTGAATTTTTTGTAGAAGTCTTTCTACATACCATTGTACAAGCAATCTTTTTTCTATTGCATAATGAATTTGACTTAATAAGTATTTGAATATTTTATCATATTCACAGATGGTTTCACCTGGAATTTGTTTGATTTCTTTCAATTTTTTCCTAGCCAAGTGGCTTACATATTGTGTCTTAAAGAATGTGAGAAAAATTTATTTTATTTTTGCCTTCGATCTATGTTTATTTTCTGTAAAACTCAAGAACTAGGTGAGGGCCCTAGCTTGAAGCGCGGCACCAAATTGTTCCCTCTACTTGTATTTGTTGGTAATATCAGCTGCATCCCAAAATATCTCACAAATGAACCAATGTCGTTTGGGATATTCATCACCTTCGTATGTGGGAATATGTTTGAGGCCCATTTTGAATTTCTTGGGGTTTTTAAGAACTTGAATTATTGCAAGATTTTGATTAGAAGTCGACACAATCTTACTTTAGGGAGTCAAAATATGATTGTTCGAATTGACTAATATAATCTGTCGTTGGTCTTTAGTCAAACCATATTCTAGTGATAATTGCGTTTGTTCTCTACTTGGTATTATATTGTTTGTCTAACAACCTTTATCTATATATTCTACAAATCATCCTCTCAAAGGTTGCATAGATTCATTTTCACTATCTGTCAATTTAGAATCTTCGAGAAGTAAATTTGGCAGGTGGTAGAGCCCATGAGATCTGTTATGTAGAGGAATATATCCTATGGTCAATTTTGGATATTCTCTTGTGCTTCAATTAGAAGCGTGTCTCTTATATGACTGTCATTGTCAGTTTGACACCATACCTTCGAAGAATGAGTATCCACATGAAGCCTTTGATGAATGAAGTCTATAATGTGCAAGCTAAGACTTCTTGCGGGAGAATGTTGAATCACGGGTCCTGAATCATCAATATCCATACTGTCAACTTTGTTTATTTCTTGTTGGGTGCCACTAGATGCCACACTCAGTTGTAATCTTGCATTCCTCCTAGGAGCCGTCAGAGCACCCTCTATGGCTTCTCCAGTGAGCTGTCACACCTGGGGAGGATTTTGATTTGAATTTCTGGGATCCCTTTCATTTCGTAACTCTTCTCACCTCTTTTTTTGTTTATCTTACTCCAGTCTTTGTATGTTAGTTAAGAGTTTATAGATTTGCATTCATTGTGTAGACTTCCCTCTTGAATCTAATGCATCTCTTGTTTCAATTATCTTCCTCCCAACTTTAGAAATTTTCAACTTTGGTGCAATTCACTCGACTTATATCATCTCATGGATTATCCAACCCCCCATCGCCAACCTAACTTACTTGAGGTCGACGATTTTGCTCATTCTTGTTGTTCTCATTTCTTCAAAAAATATTACCAGGCTTCTCTTGCATATTTGCAATTGGATTCAAGGAATTCTTCCCACTCTTCTTGCTTTTCTTTCCAATTTGAGTTCAATGGAGGATTAACCAAAAGGGGTTGGTATTCGAAAATGTCTCTGACTCCCTTTTCTAGCAGAAATTTATGCAACAAGGATGGACCAATGCAAAGGAAATTGTCATGCAAGTCGGTGTAAAATCGATCTTTTATGGTTTCAACTGACGTTCTGTCTTCGATTTCTTGTTCATCAATGTAACACTGACGATTCTTTCAAATCACTCATTCAAATTTGTTTTCCTCCATTTATTATTTTGAGCATCAAATGTTTATCTAGAGTGATTTTGTGCATTAGGTTGATGAGTGAAATATTCAAATGGTGCCTCTGGAATAACTTCCAGGAAATTTCATTCATGTGTTTTTGAGAAGAACTATGTATGTGCTTCTGCGATCTTCAGTGAGTTCCTTCTTGCCTAATTTTTGATATAATTTTTGATTTTGCGCTACCACCATTCACGCATGTCTTCCAATGTTAACATCTACATGCTTTTAATTTAATACGTGTTTGAGTTCAAAACTACTGGCAATGGAACCAATGTTATAGTCTGAGAGAAAGTAGGAGAAGGTTACCAATAGTTCCTTACACAAAGCAACATATGCTACAACATTATATATGAGCACATATAGGCATACATGGAAACATACACAAGTAATGGGAGAAACATCAATATGCACTTTATTATATGTATAAAACAACCTTCTTCTCTCTCTCTCTCTCTCTATTACATAGTCACACACATATACATGCTATACAATTACTTATTAGTTACAGTTCTTAACTACCTCCCCGGTCGACTCTAATTGTTTGTTCGATCAACTCCTCTATCCGACTTCTGCAGTCGACTTGTCTAGTTTACTGGCAGGTCTAGTCGGTAGAACTGACTAACCCCTACAACAGGAAGTACTCGGGGATTTTCACCGGGATTTGTAACCTGGAAAACAGAAGAGATGTTGAAATAAAAACTCTAAATTGATAGTAAGTTAGTAATAAACAAAACAAAACAAAACAATGAAAATAGGAATATATAGGATCATGACATAGTAGATTGGTTACCATTCCAAGTTTAAGTGAATCACATTTGAACTGGACATATAGATTTATTTCAACTACATGACTCTAAATCCAAGACAATAATTTCATTATTTATTGTGACTTGAACATTAAAAGTCCTTAACAAAATCCAAAAAACTTTGCAAAATAATTATACTAACCATGCCCTCCAAAACAACTAGCCCTGCATCATTTGAAATATATGCAAGCTCAGGTGATACATATGAAAGATTGATAACACGTAGATATTCACATTGCATTTCAAAAATTTAATTAGTACAATGGAGGTGTATTCTATGTTTTTTTTTTTTTCTTCTAAATTTTACAGCTACATATTTCAACAGAGTATAACTACATATTTCAATAAAGTATAAAATGAATATAAAATGATATAATTGAAATTAAACTAAATAATAATAATATATAGGCATAACAAACTCAATGATAATAAATTCTAATACCTTCTAAATTTAGGGTAGCTTTCTTATATTCTCTGCACGTAATGATCAATTGCAACTATGATTATCCAAATGACTAAAGGCCATACAAATTGGAGATACACTATATATGATGTTCTTATCTTGATTTCTATGCAAGTAATGATTTAATACAAGCAAGGACCACTTTCAAAAGGTGGAATATGCTTACTTTTGTGTATCATATAGGATATAATTTTATAAAAACATTAGACTAATTTGTTTCAAATAAGCCTGAATATAACTATGAAAAATGATAAATGACGTCCGTAAAATGATGTCCTATATGACACGTGTATGGTGTTTTTCTTTATTCCAAAACCCGCTATGAAACATAGTGGGAAAAATCAATGATAGAAAGTTAGTATGCAATGCAACATACTAAGATCCTAAGGAAAATAAATAATATAATATTTATAAAGTGTATTTCGAATTATATATTTTTGAGGAGCATCACAAAGTTTAAAATAGAAATTAATATATAGGAGTAGTTTAAATGTATTATGTTTTTTATTTATTTTTGGTAATATCATTTAAATTAAAAGATATATTTGTTCTTGAAATTATAATTTTTTGTTGCCTAAAATATATTTTTGAATATATAAATGGATTGAGCATCATGAAAAACTTCTAAAACATATATATTGGGTATATTTAACAACTAAAATTTACAATTCAAATAATTTTTGCCTAGATTTTAGACAAAAATAATTGAAAAGTATAATTAGAAATAAACAAAAACATAAAATATTTAAATTAATTTTTTTTATTATCAAATTTTAAATAAAAATAATTGAAAAATATAATTAAAAATAGACAAAAACATAAAATGTTTAAACTACGTTTTAATATATATAGGTTAACATTATGAGGTAGATCTACTTCATTTTCCGTCAAACTCTAGAACACACTTTTTTGAGTAAATAGAAGAGCTTTTTTTCCAAGAAAAAAATACTCGAAATTATATTAATGATATAATTCCTTTACACCGCATGCTCTGTTGAGCTTTTGCCAGAAAACACAAGGAGTAAAAACACTCGCCAGATTAATAACATAAATTAAATAAAAAAAAACAAGCAATATAGAACTATCCATCGATGATATGGTCAGCAGATGCCTGGATCTCTCGGACGCCGGTTAGACAGTGAAATAATGCACTCAGCCGGAGAGGGAACAAAACAAAAGAAAAGATGCTAAACTCAGATGAAGCCGTCACCTTTACCATGAAAAAAACTAAGAAGATTCAGAGCACTCTTCCAGCTCTTTCAAATAGGTTTATAATGGTGATGGGACTTTCCAGTCCATTTTCACAGTGGAAAATATGCAGTCTCCCCACCTCCCCGCTGAGGGCTCTTTTAAAAAGAGCATCAGCCACCTTGTTAAATGTTCTGGAAAAATGCTGGAACTTGACATTGTTGAAATGCTTTGAGAGAATCATCGTTTTATCCTTCCAACCTTCTATCTGGACTAAGTGGAGCTCGCTTTTGTTGTTGATCCAGTCTATAATGATACGAGAATCTCCAAGAATTAGAAGGTGATCAAGCGACCATTGGGAGGCAAGTGCGAGTGCTGTCCATAAACCCAACAACTCTGCTTTTGTATTTGTGCCCTCCCCACAGTTAATGAACCACTTAGTAATTCTCTTTTGATGGGTCTTGAAGAAACCACCAGCCCCACAGCATAAGCCAGAAGAAGCAGCAGCTCCATCGAAGCACGCCAATGTGTATCCATCGGACAAGGAGATCTCACAGCTCTTGGGAGCGAAAGTCTTGTTCGAGGGTGGTTGCCAATGGAAAGTGGCCCAAACTCTGTGTGCTACAGCCTGTATGGATGGAAGATGGCCTTCGA
>JZKD02S1026844.1:26467-60437 GCA_000966675.3 Picea glauca
TTTAGGATTTCCACCTTCATCTCTTCCAGGTTTTCCTTGAATCTCAGCTGGTGTTGGACAATATTAATTTCTCCTAATAGTCCCGAACAGTCGTTTGTTCCAAGGTTCAACGAAACTTTTTCTAAAATATTAAAGATTCCTTGACAATCATCATTAACTTCTCTAGTTATTCTTTTATTTTCTGCAAGGTCTACCTCCCATACCTTGAGTATTACACCTCCTTTAACTGCTCTGAAACAGATAGTTTTTGAATCTTTCCGACCTCTTCCTTTGATGAAAAGGCCACTGCTTTTTGGAAAGTCGCTCTGGCTACTTTCACTTCTCTTTCTTTCAAGAGAATGTTCTCCAAAGCTTTACTTGTTTCCTAAAAGTAGTTCTGAATAAATTCAAGATTTAAAAATACTCCTTGTTGTTCCTCTGCTATTTTCATATGTATTCCCAATACTTGGGCCTGGAAAATTTCAAGCTCTACCACTTGATTTGAAATGGAATTAATCTGATCCTGTAATTTTTTATTTGTTTCCTCTTGCTTTAGGACCTGTTCCTAAGTGACCTATATTTTTTGATTTGCTTCTTCTAAGCTTGCTTTTAGTTTCTGAATCTCTTGAATATCATTCAATCTAGCTCATTCTAGACCCTTTTTTATTCCCCAACTGATATTATTTTCAGTCTCCTTTAATTTATCCTGAAGTTGAGCTATCATCTGTTCTTTCTGCTCCAATGTAGTTGTCAAACTACCCACAGAGTACAAATTTGTCGATGTTAAGGCTCCCATTGTGCCTGCTATCTCTATTGAAAATTCTCGCTCTTTAAGTTTTTGTCCATCTATAATGATTTTTTGTTTTTTAATCATCATATCTCCTCTTGGATATATTTCCTGCTTTAGGATAGCCTTTCTTTTTTTACTGAAAAAATAATTGGAAGGAGGAATCTCATCTCTAGAGATGGGCTCAAGATCACTTACGTATAGAGCTCCCTCTTCGGGGTTTCCATAAGTTGACTGCAATGGAGTCAAAGAGGTAATGGGACTTCCAAGCTCTGTCGACGTTGTTCCTCCTACTTTTTGGGGAATGTTTTCAGGGATTTCAGAGAGTATTTCCAACTCTTTTCCTTTCCCTACCTCTGACTTTTCTGTGTGGGGAACTTATGTTTCTGATGGAAGCAATTCAATTTCTTTCATTTTTTCACTTGTATTTTCTTTATCTTGTATGTCTGTTTCAAAACCTGGAGGAGGCCCTTCCTGTTCTGGAGGAGGGGTTGTGGACTCACCCTGCAAGCTCTTCAGCAAACAACTTCGCCTATGACTTTGAAAAGCCATGAAACTCATCTACAAATCAGGTGATAATGACTACTCTATTCAGTACCTCCTCATAAGTTTTAACTTCCTTGAAAATATCATCATAAAAAGATTTTTCATGTTCATAAGCTTTCAAATTACAATTCATCAAATGTCTACTTCCTAATTGGTAAGGTTCATACTTTTTGTGTTCAATATTTATCAATTTTACCTCCTCTAATGCCTCGGCTTCCACTTTGGAATGGCCCTGGTTTAGTAATGAAAATTTCCCGACATACATAGGGAAAATTGGCCAGGATTTCTTTTGAGCTACCTTTAGCTCTATTCCAATACCACCTTTCACTATTTGATGTGCTACCTCCCTTAGTACCAATCTGTCTGGGAGGAACTTCGGAAGTGCGTGAGGGGGAATTGAACATCCATAAACCCTAATATAAGAGAAGTTTTCATCAACAAACCAATCGGCTATTACTTTGAGATTTCCTGAGACTGACTCAGAAATGCGAGGGGGTTCACAGCTATAAAACATTTTATGCATTGGAATTATAATAAAATGACAAATTTCGTAAAATGCATCTTTAGCATTTTCTTCCCATAGCGCAGAATGATATTCATGAATGGGCTCAGGCCAAGTTATATTCCAACTCCAATTCATAAGGGGAAAAGGAGTCATAAAGCAAACTACATCCATTATGTACGTTGACATGTAAAAAGTCATTGGTTGACCCTTAGATTTTGCAACTCTGTAACTTGAAACTTCTTGAACTAGGTTATCGGACAAAATCTTACTTCAGTTAAAAGTATATCCTTCTGAAGCTTCTTCTAAAAAGGGCACCCAGTCTGCAGGAAAATGGCAGGGATCCTTTTTCCCGAAAAGCCTACACAGCATAATAGCTACATAGACCATGTATTCATTCAAAGATGTTATGGCATAAACCCCATGGGTATCAGCCCTAAACTTTGATAGACATCTCCACCAATCTCTAATCATATCGGGATAGGTTCTGACTACTTCAGTACACTCCTTCCTTTGAAATTCAGCTAAAAACTCGGCATTATAAATGTACTTAGGATTCGGTGAGAGTTTATACATTACTTGTATATGTTCCGGCCTGAATGAGCCAATGACGACCCCTTGATCATTTAAGATGCTCCTCGTCCAAATATCAACCTTTTCCAAGGCCCAACTGATCATGTCATTATACGCCATAAGCCGAGGGCACGCCGCGATCTTATGAAGCTCTGATTCTGCTATATCCCGAAAGTGGTTTTCAGAATCAGTAGAAGAATTCTTGATTTCATATTCCAGGAATTCAGAGATTTGTGTCCAGGATTTAATTGAGTCAAAAACATGCAGCGTAGTATCGGATATGATATATCCTATTTCTATATCTTCACTCTTCTTCTGTGCTTTCTTTGGTGCCATAACTGTAAGTTAAATGGAAAACCTGTCGCAGAAAAGGAGTGTATGAGCTCGTTTGAATGCGTCTTCCTCTTTGCTAGTATAAAAAAGAATATGTTGCGAAACTCATACCTTCAAACTCTCTTTTAATTCATTTAACGATGACAGGATTGACGCAGCTAACAAGAATTCAATGTATTTAATGCAGTAGATATTTTAGTAAGATACGCATTAGTGTCACATATCACCAGTTTTATTTATTTAAGTGGCCGCATTTTGGCGCTTTTGAATTCAAAATTCGGGATATTTCATTCAATCGAAAACCGAAACGTGAACAAAACCTAAAAAGATTGATTGAAATTAATCATGCTTTCAAAACGGAGTTAATTCAAACTAATCACAAATTAAGAGTCGATATTTCATGCTTTGGGATTTCGGGGATCGAGTTGACAAGAGGTTTGTTATCACTAATCCTGACTTTCGAAAATGTGAAATCACGACAAGATTAATTAGGACTTAAAATCGTATTAGCAAAATGACTGATCGGTATTAAGCGTTTCGGGATTTCGGGGATCGTGTTGACAGGAAGTATGTCATCGATAAATCCCAATTTCCGAAATTGTGAAATGATTAACTTAAGCCTTAAATTTCGATATTAGCGAATTAATTAATCAAGATTAAGGATTAACCTCCAAACAGAATTAATTTAGATTAACATAGATTTTGAGTGGGATTTTGTGTTTCGGGATTTCAGGAATTGAGTTGACAGGAGGTTTGTTATTGTTGCATCCCGACTTCCGAAATCGTGAAGTCGTGACATGTTTTAATTAGGACTTAATTCCATTTTTATTAACTAATTAATCGAGATTAAGGACAAAACATGATTAATTTAGTTTAACACAAATTATGGGTCGGGATTTCGCGTTTCAGGATTTCGGGGATTATGTTGACAGGAAGTATGTCATCGATAAATACCAATTTCTGGAAATGCGAAATGATTAACTTAAGCCTTAAATTTTGATATTAGCGAATTAATTAATCAAGATTAAGGATTAACCTCCAAACAGAATTAATTTAGATTAACATAGATTTTGAGTGGGATTTTGCGTTTCGGGATTTCAGGGATCGAGTTGACAGGAGGTTTGTTATTGCTGCATCCTGACTTCCAAAATCGCGAAGTCGTGACATGTTTAAATTAGGACTTTATTCAATTTTTGTTAACTAATTAATCAATATTAAGGACAAAACATGATTAATTCAGTCTAACACAAATTATGTGTCGGGATTTCGTGTTTCGGGATTTCGGGGATCGTGTTGCCAAGAGATATGTTATCACTGAACCTCGAATCCCGAAATTGTGATATGATTTACTTAAGCCTTAACTTTTCGTGTTAGTGAATTAATTAATCAGAATTTGAAGTAACCCTCATTTTCTCAGAAAACCAGGGATCGAGATTTCGTGATTCAATATGTATTGAAACATATGTTCTCAGCAAACCCCGAATCCCAAAAAAAAATTAAAGTTAATCTTAACTCCTTTAGGTTTTAAGCTTATCATGATTCAAAAATAACTTTATAGAAAATGTGTCGGGATTCTTATAACATTTTAAGTTTTTTTTTGCATTTTATTATACAAAGAATAAAGTTTTTTAGGAAATCAGTACCGAGATTTTTGGAAAAGAAAACGAAGCTTATGCTTTATGAAAAGCTGAAACCCAAAAAGGAAGGCTTTAGTCGTCAGATTAAAAAATTTAAAATATGCTTCAACAGGAGCCAAGAATGCAATGAATATTTTGAGCTACTAAAGAGAAAATTGGTAGAAGCACCAATATTAAGATTTCCAGACTGGTCTCGAAAATTCCATGTCCATGTCAATGCATCCAACATTGTTGTCAGCTCAGTACTAGCCCAACATCATGATGACATGGTTGATCACCTAAATGCATATGCCATTCGAAAACTGAATAAACTAGAACAAAATTATCCAATGACAGAACAAGATGCTTTAGCCATGATATTCACCCTACAAAAATTTTGACATTATTTATTGGCAAATCCATTCATCTTCTTCATGGACCATTGGGTACTTAAGTATTTAGTAAACAAGCAGGTCCATCAGGAAAAAATATGTCGATGGCTAGTATTATTCCAAGAGTTTGAATTTGAAGTAGTAGTCCAACCAGGGAAAAAGAATGTCTACCCAGACCATCTATCCCGACTTGAAACAAGAGAAGATCTAACTGGTATAGAGGACGACTTACCTAATGCACATCTAGTTCAAGTCGAAGTTTCCCCCAAGGAACTCGAAGAAATTGCAAACTTTTTATAAGAGGGGATGATCTCCCAACAAATAAAAAGAAGATCCTAGCATTGAAAGCATCACCATTCACTCTCATGAATGGATACCTCTATAAGCTATGAACTGACGATATTCTGAGAAGATGCACCCTAGAACATGAACAAGAAGATATAATCAATGAAGCATGCACGGGCCCTACAAGAGGTTATTTTCAATCCAACATGACAGCCAGGAAGATCCTTCAGGAAGGCCTCTGGTGACCAAACTTACATAAGGATTGTTGAGAACAAGTGAAAAAGTGCGATAAATTCCATAGGATGGGTCGACCTTTGCAGAAAAATGAAATGCCATTACATTCGTTAAATCCTGGTTTACCATTTGAGATATGGGTTATTGACTTAATTGGTCCCTTCCCAAAAGGAGCCAAGAGAACTGGGGTGAATTATATTATCACAGCATTCGAATATCTAACCAAATGGGTAGAGGCAAAACCACTAGAAAAATGTACAAAAGAGACAGCGGCCAAATTCATATATGAAAATATAGTAGCTATATTAGATTGTCCTTTAACATTATTCAACGATCAAGGAACAAATTTTGTTAATGGAACAATTGACATGTTACTTAAAAATTTCATGATCGACCACAGGAAGACGACTTCCTATCATCCACAAGCCAATGGAACTGTTGATTCCTTCAGAAAAACATTACACAAAGGCTTAACAAAAATATGTGGACTTGACAGGGATGATTGGGATGATAAGGTCCCAACATTACTGTGGACATATAGAACCACATATAAAAGATCGATTGGCCACACACCATTAAATCTTGTTTATGGTCAAGAAGTTTTAATTCCATCACACTTCTACTCAAGTGAAGGAAGGATAACATATGTCCTTGAGTTTTACCATATTCGTAATACAAGAAAACGCTTCTAGTAGCTGAACCAATTACAGAAAGAAAGGATGCTCGCACAACAACATCAAGAAGCTCAAAATAATCAACAAAATGTTTGGCATGACCGACACATCAAGAAGAAATATATTAACACAAGATATTTGGTATTATTATATGGCAATTGGATAAAGGGAAAGCCACAAAAATTAGAAACTGCTTGGTTGGGTCCTTACATGGTCAAGGAAATCGGACCATCGAGAGAAGTTCAGCTAAATACTTTGCATGGTGATTTGAAAAATCCTTAGATGCTTATTAATCTTTTGATACATAAGAAACATCTACTTGACTTTCAAAATAAAATGATCGTTTGACTCTATGCAAATTATATGTGAAGTACTTATCTAACCAAATCCAATTTAATGATTAAATGACTTGCAAATAATTGAGCTTGAAATGAACAACAATAATGAAATCACATACACAAGTTGGATAACGAAGTTCACCCAATCTGGGCTACCTCTCTGGGTTCGCTTCCAATACAGACGTTCTTTATTAATGCTCAAATGCTTGCATTTTACAATGACATTTTTACATGTTGCTCAAATGCAGAGACATAGTGCACCATTGGATTCCTTATGAAAAATCATGCAAAATGAGTATAAAGTTATAGAAGTTCTGTTAAAGGACCTCTCGGTATGCTTTACGATGTATCTCAAATTCTATGTACCCTTGTGAATGCACTTCGAGACAATTCTCTGCATTAATGTGTGTACAAACTCAATTTTTGCACCCATTAAATAGGGCACGAGCCCTTAACTGAACTCTGAAAATAATGATATGCATTAAATATAAAGTGGATGGTTTGTTTTAACAAACCGCATGTATATCTTGTTGGCTAAGTTGTGGAGTTTATATATGGCGATTCAGGGTTCGAGCCCCATCGACCACTATATATTCATGTTCTTTTTTTGGTGTATGGTTATACCCGTCGGTAATTCAGTTAAGCCCTTTCGTGGATTAGATGCTTGGATTGGTGGTTATATGAAGTTACAACGACCGTGGGATATGGGTTGAGGGTGTAATGCCTCAGCCTTTTGTCACCCAACAAACCTTCCATAAAATATTAAATATATATGGTAATGTATATGGTTAAGTCTCATAGCCGTGGTGCATTGGTAATGGAGGTTTGTTTAAGGCTTTGGGAGGTTATGGAGGTCTCGGGTTCGACCCCCATCAACTCCATAATTTTTTTATGAACCATATTAATATAGGCCAATGGGAGGCTACCACATTGCAACCTCTCATTAGATATTTCTTGCCACGTGTCAACATGTAATTATACCACGTAACCTTTACGGTCTGCCAACACATCTACTCATTCACTGTAGATTCATTCCATGTGGCATCTTGGGGTGTGGCCACGTCATCTTTATAGTACTGTACAGATGTGTCACGTGTCATACTTCCAGTGGTGACACGTGTCACCCTTTTTATTCCCTTTGAATTTGACTTTTACATGTTTAACTTGAACTTTGACTGCTCATATCTTTTGCATACCTTCACCTTTCATTCTATCTTTGTTTATATGTAACCATACTTGATCACCGAATTCAAATTGATGACCAACCCGATGTTTATCATGCCTTTCCTTATACTTGGTTTGGTTATTCTCCAATTGTTCTTGTATTTCTTGATGTACTTGTTGAATTTTTTGAATGAACCTTTTAGCTTTATCTGTATCATCTTGTCCACCTTCTTTACTTACTTATCCAAAAGAAAATTCCATAGGTGATTTAGGCAAATACCCCAAACATACTTTAAAAGGATTTTTCTGAGTAGACAAATGCATGGCATGATTATAGGCATGTTGTATATAAGGTAATTGTTCATCCCATAACTTAGGATGCTTGTTGCAGTATCCTCGAAGTATATGTACCACTATTCTATTTACCACCTCTATCTATCCATCTATTTGCAGATGGAAATATATTCTCTTCTTCAACTTAGTGTCCATTAGTTCCCATAAATAAGACCAAAACTTCCCCAAAAAGCGAGAGTCTCGATATGATATAATATATGTAGGAAGTCCAAAATGAACCCATACATTAGTAAAGAACATTTGTGTTGTTTGTTCAATTGTGACCTATTTCTTGCATGGACTCAAAATACACATCTTATTGAACCTGTCCACCATGACATATAGATAATCATGACCTGTACTGGACATCGGCAAACCCCCTACAAAATCCATGGAGATACTTTCCCATGGTTGAGAAAGTATTGGAAGTGGCGTATATAACCCTATATTTTTGTTGCTAGGCCCACATGTGGCACACATAACACACCCTTTGATATACTTGGAAACTATCGTGTTCATCTAAGACCAATAACAATACCTTTGTAACTATGCTACTGTCTTACCAACCCCAAAATGACCAGCGATGAGAGATGTATGAGCTTCTCTTATTACATTCACTCTTTCTTCCCTGGGTATACATAGCTTTCCAAGATGATATAACAATTTTTCATGCACATAATAATCTAACTGTTGATTGTTGTGAGTTAATGCATCATATGCATCCTTAAAATAATCACCTTTAGCATATTGTTTAACATAACTTTCATGATCTAAAGGATTATACCTTAGTATTACATATGCATTAATGATTGGCCTAGACAACATATCTGCAACCTTGTTATGAATACCTTTCTTATACTTGATTACCAAATGAAACTATTGTAAGAAACCCATCCACCCATCCACCTGAAGTGTTGTGATTTTTGTATCTTGGTATGTGACTGCAAATACTGTAATGGTTGATGATCAGTATGAATTATTGTCTCCTTTCCCATTAAGTAATGCTTCCATTTCCTTACACTTTGTACCAATGCATACAATTCCTTATCATATGTTGGATATTCAATCACAGTTGTTATCGGACTAATCGGTAAGTGCAGACACAAACAGATATCCCTAACTTCCACGGGAAGCTAGAACAAAACAACATAGAATACACACTTCACCTTAAACTTCATTGTCATATAAACTAGCTTAGAGAGGTACAAGTGACATACCTTTTAAACGACAGTTGATCCTCGCTAGTTTCGTCCTTGTAGCTCCTTATTTAAGAAGCACAAACCAACAAAGAGAGAGAGAACAAAGATATATGTATTCCAATGAATTCTATGTATAAGATCAAGGAGTTATATAATAAAAGTTAAGACACCTTTATAGGGAAGAAATGTATTGTTGCATTATATTAAATGGAAAGTGGAGAATACAACCCATGCCTTGATGTTGCAAGATCCCCTTTCAATGGATCTTTTCTCCAACACACACACTTTTGCTTCAATGCCTTTGATGAAGAAGATCCACAATCTGACTTAGAGAACTAAAGCAAAGCTCTCAAGCATAATCTGTAGTAGAACTCTTCATACATATGCAAGCCCTTGCAAACCTTAGCCTTTTCCATGAGAGATCCCTCTTTATATAGTGTGAAAGAGAGATGGATGAGGATATTAGGATGATCCCACTAAATCAAAGAAGCGAGTAAGATCCAAATCGATCGGAAGCCACCTCATCTTCTAGAAGATTCCCTTCTAGAATATTCGTGAATTTTAACTTTTATTTTTCTTAAGCATCGATGCACCCTATGTACAGGCAGCATGTGATGACATCATAGTCCATTTTTAGTGTAGAGTGCAACGAACAGGCATCGTTGCACCCCATGCATATATCAGGGTGCGACGACCTTCCTTGTTATGGTTTTTGAAAGAGGAAAAGTAAACCACTTTTCTCATGGAGAAAGACTCTTTTAATATTTTCAGGGAACATGAACACATGTTTTCAGTTGATCACTGAGGTGACCAAAATAATTTGTAACAACAGCTTGAGTGAAAGTCTCAGACCTTGTTGCATCAAGACTACTTCCATGGCATATCTACTTGCATCAGTTTGAATCTCAAATGGTTGTTGTAGATTTGGCAGTGCCAAAACTGGTGGGGAGCTTATCTTTTCCTTCAATGTCTTGAAGTATTTTTGTTGCTTTCTTCCCCATTGAAAGTAATGTTTAACACTTGTTAACGCATGTAAAGGAGCTGCTATGTATGAGAAATTGGAAATGAATTTCCTCCAGTACTGTACTGCTCCTAAGAAGCTCCCGACTTATGTGGCAGTAGTTGGCTTGGGCCATTTCACAATGACTTCTACTTTTAAAGATCTATCTTTGGCCAACCATTCCCTGCAATGTATCCTAAATATACCAGAGAAGTGTTCAAAGACTTTCTTGACATGCATCATATGATCTTCCCATCTTCGACTAAAGATAAATATATCATCTAAGTAAATGATAACAAAATCATCTATGTAAGGCCTGAACACATTTTTCATTACCCTCATAAATGTCGCAAGTGTGTTACATAACCCAAATGGCATAACCAACCATTCGAACAAGCCTTGCTTGGTCTTGAAACCAGATTTCCATATATCACCTTCTGCAATTCTGATATGATGGTGACCACTTCTCAAATCCAACTTAGTGAAATACACAAGATTCTTTAATTGATCCAATAAGTCATCAATTCTAGGAAGAGGATAATGGTTCTTTACCATAATCTTGTTCAGTTCTCATAAATCAATACACGTCCTCCACGTGCCATATTTTTTCGGAACAAATACAATAGGAGATCCACACACGGAGGAACTTGGCCCGATAATTCCTTTATCGAGCAACTCCTAAACTTGCTTCTTAATTTCCACATTCTCAATCACTGATGACCTATACATTCCAATGTTCGAAAGAGGAGCATCTTGCTACAAATATATTTCATGTTCTACCTTCCTTTTAGGAGGCAACCTTGAAGGTTCCTGAAATAACTCATCATAATTAGATATGATTTCAACCAATTCATGTTTACGATCTGGATCACAACCCGATAAAGCATATGTTACATATTCTTCTTTCTTTTTCACTATCATGAGAACAAAATTTTTACTTGCAATCACGAGTCTCTTCATTTTCCCTATTCTCACTAAAGAAACATTAGTTTTGATACGATGAGCTCTGACAATATATTCAACCCCATCCTTGAAAAGATGATATTTATTCTCTTCTCGGTAGAATACATCCGTCCTATCAAATAAATATGGACTACCCAAGACAATGCCACAAATTTCAAGAGGTACAACATCTAACTCAACCTCGTTAAAGAACTTAGTTGTAATTGCAAACTTGATCTTACATTGTTTCATCACTTGCAACTTAGCATCTTCACACACCCATCCTGATGGATATGGCTTCTTATGAGGTGTCATATTTAAACCCGGTTTCTTAACAATCGCTTCAAATATTAGGTTAACTTTAGATCCACTATCAAATAAAGTATATACCTTGGTATGCTTTAACTATAACTCTGACATGAAAAAGCTTGCTTCTCTTGTTTTGATCAATATCACTTTCCAATTTTGTGGATTGAACTGAACAATTTGAATTGATAAATGATATACCTCTGCTTCCTATGGTCATGATCTTAGATTCATCTTTGGAATCTGACCCTAGATCCTGATGAGTTGATGCAACAATCTTTTGCTTCCCTTTATCCTTTAATTTCTTTGGTCGTAATTCTGGATGCAGCTTCCAACACCGTGATTCATCATGCCCCTCTTTCTTGCAATGGAAACATGATCCAAATTTTATGAGCAGAACAAAATGAATACAGATTTGTATTATGCTTAACACATGAGCACAAGGAACAATAATAGAGATACAGTAAAATTGGCTTCTATTCAATAAGGAAATATGTTGAAACTGTAAAATACAGACTGAAAACAAGCTTGCTAGAATGGTGGTGGCTTATCTTTGAGAAGAGATGTGGTGGTTGCGCTCATTCTCCAGAAGATGATTACAATGAGGCTCTCCAATCCTTTTTACAATAACCAGGAATTCCAAAACCCTAGTCATCTGAAAACCTAACCCTAGGAGATGAAGCGCTAGAATTCATGTGGTACCCGTTGGGGTAAGTTAGTACATCAACTTTCCGGGGTCGTAACTTTTGCATACGCTCTTCATTTTAGGCGAATGATAGCCCGTTGGAAAGGTCTATCTGAGGACTACACATGTTGTTGTCAGAATCTAACTAAGTTTAACTATTGATTATGGAAATCCTTAAAAACATTGTTTAGGGCCTCAAAATGGCCCTTGAAGTCGAGGACCCTAAAACTAGGAAAAAACTACCAAACTGGAAAACTGCCAAAATGAACCAATTGGAATAGGTGGGAGTCCACCGACATCCATCTGGATTAATCCTCCCCCCTTAGGAAGCAATGGTCTCCATTACATTGAGTTCCCCCATTAGACGAGAATTTTTTTGTTGAATTTGGCCCTAGGTGAGCCACTTGCCTTGGTGCAAGAGCTCCCCTACTTTGGACTCGATAAAGATGGATCCTTTGCTCGCGAGTGCCCTTGACTTGTGTGTCCACAATCTAATCATTGGATGCATGTTGTAGGTAGTCAGGGTTGAGCTATGTTAGTTTCAACTGTTCTGTTATCTCTGAGGTGTCTAGTAATGGTGGGAAATATAGTTGAAGGATATCCACGTTGAACATTGGGTGCAGGACAAGGAAAGGGGGAATGTTGAGCTTAAAATTATTGTCACCCTTAGCCTTGGTGATGGTGTAAGGTCCATAATGAAGTGGTAAAATCTTATGATGGGACCCTGTAAGGATTTCTTTCTACAAGTGCAACCATACTTTGTCTCAAACTTAAAACTTATGTGGCACCCGATGTTGATCATGGCGTTGCTTGTACTTGGCATTGGACTTCTATAAAATATCTTGAACCTATTGGTAGATGTGTTGGATCCGTTCAATGAACCATGTCTCTTTTTCAACTTCAGTTGAAGCAGGTGACGAGTTAGTCGGGGTGGCCGCAAGGGGTAGTGTAACATCCATGGGACACAATGGTTGGAATCCCAACCCCGCCTAAAAGGGGTTGTGGTCGGTTGAGCTATGTAGGGCTCGGTTGTAGCTGTGTTGAACATGAGCAAGACTCTCATCCCATGTGCGAGGTTGCTTGTAATTGTACATGCGTAGGATATGCATGATCATCCAATTGACGACCTCGGTCTGTCCATCTATCTAGGGGTGGAAGGCAGTGGATTTGATGAGCTTGGTGTCCAGCAATGACCAGAGGCTTGACCAGAATGTGTTGAGGAATTGACTGTCCCGATCTGAGACAATGTTTTATGGGATTCCAAAATGTACCCAAACTCATTCAAATAAGATCTTGGTAGTGGCCTCTATTGTGATGCTCTTCTTGCAGGCGACAAAACAATCAAAAACCAAAAAAACACAGTCATTTCCCCTCTTGGTGGACGAAAGGTCTGACATGTAGTCCATTGAGATGGATTCCCATGGCCTATTAGGAGTAGGCAGAGGGGTGTACAAGCATTGTTTCTTAGTGGTTGGTTTGGCAATAGCGTAGGCAGTACAGGACCAAATATATTTGTTGACATCTTGTCGAAGTTTCAACCAATACAAATGTTTCTACAAGACTGTCATTGTCTTTTCGATGCCGAAGTGTCCTGCCACCCGACTGTAGTGGGCTTCCCAAATAATCTTCGCTCGCTCGCTTGATGGAACGCAGAGATGGCCCAGATGGAACAATAGTTCATCTTGAATATGGAAATTAGCAACAACTGAGTTTGCGCCTAACATTTGATAGGTTATGGCAAAGTCAGGGTCTGTCTCATAGAGGTGGGGCCATCCGGAGGTCTCGTGGACACAAGAGTCTAGCACCGTGGTGAGTGTCGCGACTAGAGGTCGACTAAGGAAATCAACGACTCGGTTGGTACTTCATGTTTTATACTTGATGTTGAGGTGGAACTGCTGCAAGTATGTGGACAACTTCTAATGACAGTCATTATGCAATTTTCCTTGTGTCTCCATGAACTGTAGTCGCTTATGATTAGTGTGGATGATTGTCTCCTTCCCAAGAATGTAACGTCTCCACTGGTGGTAGGCTTGAAAAATGGAGTACATTTCTTTGTCATAAGTAGGGTAATTACGGACATCATCTGATAGTGTCTCACTATGATAGGCCACGAGGTGGCTGTGATAAGTGAGAATTGTGCCCACAACATAGTCTGAAGCATCTATCTCGATCTCAAAGGGTTGTTGCAGGTCTGGTAATGAAAGTATTGGGTCTGAGCATAAGCATTGCTTCAAATCATTGAACACTTATTGTTGGGAAAGGCCCCACACAAGTTTTTCCTTACCACCACCCCTAGTTACTTGGCTAAGGGCCCATGTAATATGGGAGAATCCCAACACAAACCTGCGATAGAAATTGGCAAGGTGCAAGAAGCTCCAAAGCTCGGTGAGTGTGGTTGGGGCTGGCCAGTCACGAATGACCTGGATCTTGGTTGGATCCACATGCAAACCATGATGATCAATAATGTAGCCTAGGTACTGGACCATGTCCATGTCGAAGGATCATTTTTCCAAGCTAGCATATAGTTTGTGCTGCTACAGAGTGTGTAGAACCTGTTGAATGTGTTGCATGTGTTCTGCCCAAGTTTTGTTGTAGATGAGGATGTCATCCAGATACACCACTACAAAATTATTGGTGAAAGGTCACAAGATATTGTCCATCATCCTCATGAAAGTTGATGCAGAATTTGTCAAACCAAAGGGCATGACCAGCCATTCAAAAAGGCCTTCTTTTGAATTGAAGGTTGTCTTCCATACATTTGTTTGTTCTATTAGGACCTGGTGGTAACTAGACTTCAAATCAATCTTACTGAATTATTTGGCCCCCTTGAGCTAATCAAGGAGGTCGTCGATTCAGGGAATCGTGTATCGGTTCCTGACCGTGATTTTATTTAGAGTCTAGTAATCAATGTTGAGTCGTCAGGTCCCGTCTTTCTTCTCCACCAACATGATTGGGCTCCCACAAGGCGATGAGTTGGGATGGATGTGCCCCTTGTAGAGAATTTCTTGGATATATCGCTTGATATCCTCATTCTCTAACAGAGAGCAATGATAGGTTGGCCCATTGGGCAGTACTGCGTTGGGGGTCAGATCAATGGGATGTTTGACCTCACAATGCAGAGGTACCCTGGTAGGTGAGGAGAAGATATATGTCTATTCTTCCATGATTTTATCCACTTGCTTCTATTGTGTGGAGAGGTCAGTCGCGGAGGCCTAGGATGTGGCTGCAATATTTCGCTCACTTTGAGAGCAAATCACAAAGAATACAAACTTCCCAGTCTGAGAGATGACCTTCCTGCATTATTTGGCAGAGATCAAGTAAATAGCACTAGGTGGGACTGCCTCGGGTATCCTGTATAATTTCTTGTTCAAAGTGATACTAACACTATGAGGCCTAGACTCATATACAACATGATGTTTCCATAAATAAGGTTGGACCAAAAGATCATTACAAACTTCGAGAGGAGAAACATCACACAATACCTCATCTTTGAAGGGCTTGATGTCGTACGACAGGTGACACTGTTGGCTGACGCGAAGATCGCTTCCTTGGCGGATCCATCCAATGGTGTAGGGATGCGGGTGCAGTGTTGTCATTAGGGATAGTCCCTTGATGACCTCTATTGAGATGAGGTTCTTCTAGCTACCTATATCAACGATGAAGTGCAGCGGGTTGCCTTTCACCCACGTATGTGAATGAAAGAGGCGCTTGCCTTCCTCTTGCTCGTCTAGTTCATCGGGATGGATCTTGGTGGTGGGAACGGTGGCACTAGGTTTCGTGTCAATGATCTGTCTCCCCCTTTCTAGTTCTGACTCAGAGTCAAAACTGCCATCTGATTCATAGGTTTTCACCTCAACCACCAATGACTGTTTTGAGTGGCAATCAATAGTGTTATGCCATAGGCTCTTATGGAAGTCGCACCACTTCACGATATCTTTCTTTGTCTTTCTAGTCTCCTTCTTTGCTTGTGTCTTAGCCTAGTTGTCTTAAGGTTGTCCATATTTTCTCTATCCTTTGTTATACGGTTTGGGGCTGCCCTTCTTTTGTTGTGAGGGGTTCCCAAGTCAAAATATCCACATGTTTTGTTTAAGCTTTTGCTCGATTTTGATGGCATATCGATAGGTCGTGCCCAAGGATGAGATCTTCATAAACTCCATTTCTGCATGAATGTATCTATGTAGACCACCATGGTTCTTGAGCACCATATGCCACTTAGAATATTTGATACCCAGCTTGGTGCGCAATGTATGGAAGATATTTGTGAACTCTGGCACTGTTTGGTCTATTTCCTGCTGCAATGTGATCCATTTTGTATACAGATCGTCATAACTTCCGACAGGGTAGTATTGTTCGTTAATAGAATCCTTGAAGAAATCCTAAGTGACCATGACTATAAATAATGAGGGTTCCTCTGTTTCCTTTTTCTCACAGAAAGTTTCCCACCAATCTTTGACATGGGGAACAACTTTGAGGAGCGCAAAAGTAATCTTTTCTCTATTCGAAAAATTATGGATGGAAAAATACCCTTTTAGTAGATTCAACCATTTGTTTACAACATCTACGTTTATCCGACCTTCAAATATAGGAATATCAAAGTTTATTTGCACCTTGAAGGGGGCGGTGCCTCCGTTCTAGGAATATGTGTCGCTTGTTGGTAGCCACCGAAGGATTTGCGCAAAACTATCCATCATCTTGTTCCTTTGTTGCATGAGGGATTCCTCGAGCAACATTTTGAAAGGATCTCCTATCCCGTCATCTTTNTGAGATGATGGATAGTTTTGCGCAAATCCTTCGGCAGCTACCAATAGGCAACACATCTTCCTCAAACGGAGGCACCACCCCCTTCAAGGTACAAATCAACTTCGATATTCCTATATTTGAAGGTCAGATAGATGTAGATGTTGTAGAAAAATGGTTGGATCTTCTAGAAGGGTATTTCTATGTTGATAACTTCTCGAATAGAGAAAAGATTACTTTTGCGCTCCTCAAAGTCGTTCCCCATGTCAAAGATTGGTGGGAAACTTTTTGTGAGAAAAACGAAACAGAGGAACCCTCATTATTTACAGTCGCGGTCACCTAGAAGTCCTTCAGCGATGTTATTAAAGAACAATACTACCCTGTTGGAAGTTATGACGACCTCTATAAAAAATGGACCACATTACGGCAGGAAAGAGACCAAGCAGTGCCCGATTTAACAAAAAATCATCCATACCTTTCGCACCAAGCTAAGTATCAAATATTCTGAGCGACATATGGTGCTTAAGTATCGCGGCAGTTTGCATATATAAATCTAGGCCAAAATGGATTTTTTGGATATCTCATCCTTGGGCGCGGCCTACCAATATGTCGCCAAAATTGAGTAGAAGCTCAAACAAAATACAAGACAATTTGGTCTTGGGAAACCCTCACTGCAAAATCTAGGAAAGGGCAGCCCCAACCCGCAGAATAAATGACAAAGCAAAGACGGACCGCCTCAAGACAACCAGTCTAGGCCGCAAGCAAAGAAGGACACCAGAAAGACAAAGAAATATATTGGGAAGTGGTGTGACTTCCATAAGAGCCCCTGGCATAACACTATTGATTTCTGCTCAAAGCAGTCGATGGTGGATGAGGTGAAAGCCTCTAAATCAGATGCGAGTTTCAACTCTGAGTCGGAACTAGAAAGGGGGAGACAGATCATTGATGCAGAACCCAGTGCTATCGTTTCTTCCACCAAGCTCTAGACGATCCAAAGGAAGGAGAGCACCTTTTTCATTCATAGATGTGGGTGAAGGGTACCTGTTGCACTTCATCTTTGATAGCGATAGCCAGAAGAACCTCATCTCAACAGAGGTTGTCAAGCAACTCGCCCTATCGACAACATCACACCCACAACCCTACACCATCAGATGGCTCCTCCAAGGAAGCGAAATCCGCATCAGCCAACAATGTCGCATGTCATACAACATCAATCCCTTCAAAGATGAGGTATCGTGTGATTTTTCCCCTCTCGAAGTTTGTAATGTTCTTTTGGGACAACCATATTTATGGAAACACCATGTTGTAAATAAGTCTAGGCCTCGTAGTGTTATTATTACTTTTAACAAGAAATTGTACAGGATATTGGAGGCAGTCCCACCTAGTGTTATTTTCTTGATATCTGCCAAGCAATGCAGGAAGGGCATCCCTCAGATGGGGAAGTTTGTCTACTTCATGATTCGCTCTCAGAATGCGCGAAAGCTCACAGCCACATCCAGGGTCTCCGCGACCGACCTCTCCACACAACAAAAGAAAGTGGATAAGGTCATGGAAGCATACTCATATATATTCTCCTCACCTACTAGGGTACCTTTGCACTGTCAGGTCAAGCACCCATCGATATGACCCTCGATGCACCTTTTCCCAATGGGCCAATATACCGTCGCTCTTTGTTACAGAGTGAGGAAATCAAGCAAAAGATCCAAGAATTACTCCACAAGGGGCACATCTGTCCCATATCATCACCTTGCGGGAGCCCAATCGTGTTGGTACAGAAGAAATATGGAATTTGGCGACTTTGCATTGATTATTGGGCCCTGAATAAAATCACAGTTAGAAACCGGTACTCGATTCCCCGAATCAATGACCTCCCTGATCATCTCTCGGAGGCCAAATACTTCAGTAAGATTGATTTGAAGTATGGCTACCATGAAGTCCCGATAGAATAGACAGATGTATGGAAGACCGCCTTCAACTCAAAGGAAGGTCTTTCGAATGGTTGGTCATGCCCTTTGGCTTGACAAATCCTCCAGCCACTTTCATGAGGATGATGGACGATATCCTGTGACCATTTACCAATACTTTTTTAGTGGTGTATCTAGATGAAATTCTCATTTACAATGAGACTTGGGCATAACACTTGCAACATATTCAGCAGGTTCTGCACACCTTGCGACAGCACAAGTTGTACGCCAACTTGGAAAAATGCTCCTTCAACATGGACAGGATCCATTACCTGGGCCACATTGTTGATCAACATGGTGTACATGTGGATCCATCGAAGATCCAAGTCAGTCGTGACTAGCCAGCCCCAACCACACTCATTAAGCTTCGGAGCTTCTTGGGCCTTGCCAATTTCTACCGCAGGTTCGTGTTGGGATTCTCCCATATTGCATGGGCCCTCAGCCAAGTAAGCAGGAGTGGTTTTAAGGAAAAATAAGTGTGGGTTTGGTCCCAACAACAAGCGTTTGATGATTCGAAGTAGCGCTTGTGCTCATCCCGCGTACTTTCACTACCGGACCTGCAACAACCCTTTGAGATTGAGACAGATGCTTCAAACTATGTTGTGGGTGTCATTCTCACTCATCACGACCACCCCGTGGCCTATCATAGTGAGACACTATTAGATGTTGTCTGTAAGTGCCCTACGTATGACAAAGAAATGTACTCCATTGTGCAAGCCTATCACCAATGGAGACATTACATTCTTTGGAAGAAGACAGTCATCCACACTGATCATAAGCCACTGCAGTTCATGCACACACAAGGCAAATTGCAGAATGACCACCATCAGAAATGGTCCACATACTTGCAAAAATTCCACCTCAACATAAAGTATAAAACAGGAAGCACCAACCACGTCATCGATTCCCTCAGTAGACCACCAGTCGTGGCACTCACCATGGTGTTAGACTCTTACGGCCATGAGACCTCTAGATGGCCCCAACTCTATGAGACGGACTTGGACTTCTCCACCACCTACCAAATGTTGGGCGCAAATGCAGTTGTTGCTAATTTCCATATTCAGGATGGGATGTTGTGTCATCTGGGCCATATTTGCGTTCCATCAAGCAAGCAAGCGAAGCTAATCTGGGAATCCCACTACAGTTGGGTGGCAAGAAACTTCGACGTTGAAAAGACAGTGGCAATGTTGTAGAAACATTTCTACTGGACGAAACTTCGACAGGAGGTCAACAATTATATCAGGTGTTGCACTTCTTGTGCTATTCTCAAACTGACCACTAAGAAACAGGGCCTGTACACCCCTTTGCCTACTCCTGACAGGTCGTGGGAATCCATCTCCATGGACTACATGTCGGGCCTCCGTCCACCAAGTGGGGAAATAACTGTGTTTTTGTGGTTGTTGATCGTTTTTCTAAGATGGAGATTATGGTCGCCTACAAGAAGATAATCACAGTAGAGGCCACTGCCAAGCTCTTCTTTGAACGAGTCTGGGTACAGTTTGGAATCCCACAAACCATTGTCTTAGATTGGGAAAGTCAATTTCTCAATACATTTTGGTCAAGCCTCTGGTCATTACTGGACACCAAGCTCAACAAATCCATGGCCTTCCACCCCCAGAAAGATCGCCAAACTGAGGTCGTAAATCGAATGATCGTGCATATCCTTTGCATGTATAATTCAAATTACCCTCACACATGGGATGAGAGTCTTCCCTATGTCTAGCATAGCTACAACCGGGCCTTGCATAGCTCTATTGGCCATATCCCCTTTCAGGTGGGGTTGGGATTCCAACCATTGGGTCACACAGATGTTGCACTACCCCTTGTGGTCACCTCGGTTGAATCATCTCCTGCTTCAACTGAAGATGACAAAGCCACCCGGTTCATTGATTGGATCCAGCACATCCGTCAACTAGTTCAAGATATCCTACAGAAGTCCAATGACAAGTACAAGCAGTGCCATGATCAACACTGGGTGCCACATAAGTTTCAGGTGGGTGACAAAGTTTGGTTGCATGTGAAAAAAGAATGCCATACCAGACCCCATCAAAAGCTTCGCCCACTCTATTATGGGTCATACACCATCACCGAGGTTGAGGGTGATAATTCTTTTGAGCTCAATATTGCTCCTTTCCTTCGCCTGCACCCAATGTTCAATGAGGATCTCCTTCGACCTTATTTCCCACCATTATTGGACACCTTAGAGATAACAGAACAACTAACACCAATAGAGATCAACCCCAACTGCATACAATAGGATTCCAGTGATCATATTGTGGACAAACATGTCAAGGGCACTCGCCAGCAAAGGATCCAGCTTTATTGAGTTGTCAAAGCAGAGCAACTCCTGCACCAAGGAAAGTGGCTCACCCGAGGAAAAATTCAGCAAAAAATTCCTCATCTAATGGGGGTGCTCAACGCAATGGGGACCATTTCTTCCTAATGGTGAAGGATTGATCCATATGGATGTCGGTGGCCTCCCACCTATTCCAACAGGATCATTTTGGCAGTTTTCTAGTTCGACGATTTTTTTCCTAGTTTTTGGGTCCCTGACTTCTATGGTCGTTTTGATGTCGTAAACAACGTTTTTAGGGCTCACCATAGAAAACATGTGTATTCCTCACATAGACCTTTCCAACGGGCTATTGTGCNCGCTTGTTGGTAGCCACCGAAGGATTTGCGCAAAACTATCCATCATCTTGTTCCTTTGTTGCATGAGGGATTCCTCGAGCAACATTTTGAAAGGATCTCCTATCCCGTCATCTTTTTTTTCTCCCACCATGAGAGGTCACTTGGGCATGCGAGATATTTTTTCCTCGAGCGAAACAAGTTGGAGACTTGATTCTTTGTACCATGACCTCGTCGGGGACATGCATTAAGAACAACAAGGAGCGAACAACTCTGATACCACTGATCCGGATTTTATGAGCATAACGAAATGAATACAGATTATTATTATGATTAACACGGGAGCACAAGAAACAATAACAGAGATACAGTAAAAGTGGGTTCTATTCAATAAGGAAATATGTTGAAACTGTAAAATGCAGACTGAAAACAAGCTTACTATAATGGTGGTGCCTTATATCTGAGAAGAGATGTGACGGCTATGCTCATTTGATAGAAGATGATTACAATGAGGATATCCAAGCCTTTTTACAATAACCAGGAATTCCAAAACCCTAGACATCCAAAAACGTAACCATAGGAGATGAAGCACCAAAATTCATGTGGGCCTCGTTGGGATAAGTTAGTACATCAACTTCCCGGGGTCGTAACTTTTGCATACGATCGTCTTTTTAGGTGCACGATAGCCTGTTGGAAATTTCTATCTGAGGATTACACATGTTGTTGTCAGACTCTGACTCCATCTATAGTCTAACTATGGTGACCCCTAAAAACGTTGTTTAGGGCCTCAAAATGGCCCCGGAAGTCAAGGACTGAAAAACTAGGAAAAAACTGCCAAAATGAGCCAGTTGGAATAGGTGGGAGGCCACCAACATCCATCTAGATCAGAACATGTACATCTTCCCTCAGCTTGCTTCATTGTGGCTGATTTCTTACTCTTCCATTTACCTTTCGATTTCTTCTCAAACTTGAATGACTTCTTATCTTCGCTCGCATGCTTACCCTTACTAGCTTCTAGATGTGTAGCTTGTACTGACACCTTATAAATGTTACTGGGGATAAACATTAGAAAAGTGTGGTGAAGATATGAGTGCATGCCACTAATATAATTTAGAATAGTTTCATGAGTATACAATAAAATCCCTAATGATAATGCCTTCTTTTTGAATTCCCATGTATAAGCCTGAATATTCTGGCATTTACCCTATCTTAGATGTCATTCAGTCATTGTTGTTTGTATATGTGACAGTGGATAGAATTGTTTCGTTATAGCCTTAGTAAACTTATCCCATGAAGATATTACTTTACCCCTTTGAACAATATCAACTTGCATCTTACTCTCCCACCATATTAAGGTTGTGCCACTTAGTCGAAGAGCAGCTAATTGTATCTTTGCAGCTTCATCCATGATATTTTGAACCCTGCAATATACCTCTATTTTCTTGATCCAGTTGTCCAATTTCTCGGGATTCAATTCTCCATCATAGGTCAGAAATTCGAACTTGAAATCCAATTTTAAGAAAGTAAGATTACGCTCAGACTTCTTATAGGACTTTTTTCGATGAGAAGAATGGTCACTCACTTCAGAAGAAGATGACAATGTTGAGGATGTTGAAGGGGGCTCTGAAGGTCCACCACCTTCACCTCCTCCTTCTCCTTTTACTGAAGATTCTCCACTTACAAGCTTTTGAATTATTCTTTCTAACTCATATATTGATTCTTTCAATGATTGAAGTGTAGATTTGATCTCTTCATGGCTCATAGGTTGATCCAGATGGATGTCGGTGGCCTCTCACCTATTGCAACTAGATCATTCTCACAGTTTTCCAGTTCAACAGTTTTTTCCTATTTTTCGGGTCCCTGACTTCCAGGGCCATTTTGAGGCCCTAAACAGCGTTTTTAGGGCTCTCCATAAACAACATGTGTAGTCCTCAGATAGACCTTTCCAACGGGATATCGTACACCTAAAACAAAGAACGTATGCAAAAGTTTGACCCCAGGAAGGTGATGTACTAACTTACACAAACGAGGCCCACATGACTTTTGGCGCTTCATGTCCTAGGGTTAGGTTTTTGGATGTCTAGGGTTTTTGACATTCCTGTTTATTGTAAAAAGTCCTTGAAAGCCTCATTATAATCATTTTCTTTCGAATGAGCGCAGTCATCACATATATTCTCAGAGATAAGCCGCCACCATTCTAGCAAGCTTGTTTTCTGCTGCATTTTACAGTTTCGGTTTATTTCCTTATTGAATAGAAACCAGTTTTATTGTATATCTGTTATTTTGTGTTAAGCATATTTTGATAATAATCTGTATTCATTTCATCCTGCTCATAAAATCTAGATCAGTGGTATCAGAGCAGTCTGCTCCTTGTTGTTCTTAATGCATGTCCCCAATGAGGTCAAGGTACAAAGAATGGGGTCTAGAGCTTGTTTATCTTGAGGACAAAATCTCTCGCATGCCCAAACGATCTCTCATGGAAAGAGAAAGGAAATATGATGGGACATGAGATCCCTTCAAAATGTTTCTCTAGTAATCCCTCATGCAATAGAGGAATGAGATGATGGATAGTTTTGCGCAAATCCTTCGGCAGCTACCAATAGGCGACACATCTTCCTCAAACGGAGGCACCACCCCCTTCAAGGTACAAATCAACTTCGATATTCCTATATTTGAAGGTCAGGAAGATGTAGATGTTGTAGAAAAATGGTTGGATCTTCTAGAAGGGTATTTCTTTGTTGATAACTTCTCGAATAGAGAAAAGATTACTTTTGCGCTCCTCAAAGTCGTTCCCCATGTCAAAGATTGGTGGGAAACTTTTTGTGAGAAAAATGAAACAGAGGAACCCTCATTATTTACAGTCGCGGTCACCTAGAAGTCCTTCAGCGATGTTATTAAAGAACAATACTACCCTGTTGGAAGTTATGACGACCTCTATAAAAAATGGACCACATTACGGCAGGAAAGAGACCAAGCAGTGCCCGAGTTAACAAAAAATCATCCATACCTTTCGCACCAAGCTAAGTATCAAATATTCTGAGCGACATATGGTGCTTAAGTATCGCGGCAGTTTGCATATATACATCTAGGAAAAAATGGATTTTTTGGATATCTCATCCTTGGGCGCGGCCTACCAATATGTCGCCAAAATTGAGTAGAAGCTCAAACAAAATACAAGACAATTTGGGCTTGGGAAACCCTCACTGCAAAATCTAGGAAAGGGCAGCCCCAACCCGCAGAATAAATGACAAAGCAAAGACGGACCACCTCAAGACAACCAGTTTAGGCTGCAAGCAAAGAAGGACACCAGAAAGACAAAGAAAGATATTGGGAAGTGGTGTGACTTCCATAAGATCCCCTGGCATAACACTATTGATTTCTGCTCAAAGCAGTCGATGGTGGATGAGGTGAAAGCCTCTAAATCATATGCGAGTTTCAACTCTGAGTCAGAACTAGAAAGGGGGAGACAGATCATTGATGCAGAACCCAGTGCTATCGTTTCTTCCACCAAGCTCTAGACGAGCCAAAGGAAGGAGAGCACCTTTTTCATTCATAGATGTGGGTGAAGGGTACCCGTTGCACTTCATCTTTGATAGCGGTAGCCAGAAGAACCTCATCTCAACAGAGGTTGTCAAGCAACTCGCCCTATCGACAACATCACACCCACAACCCTACACCATCAGATGGCTCCTACAAGGAAGCGAAATCCACATCAGCCAACAATGTCGCATGTCATACAACATCAATCCCTTCAAAGATGAGGTATCGTGTGATTTTTCCCCTCTCGAAGTTTGTAATGTTCTTTTGGGACAACCATATTTATGGAAACACCATGTTGTAAATAAGTCTAGGCCTCGTAGTGTTATTATTACTTTTAACAAGAAATTGTACAGGATATTGGAGGCAGTCCCACCTAGTGTTATTTTCTTGATATCTGCCAAGCAATGCAGGAAGGGCATCCCTCAGATGGGGAAGTTTGTCTACTTCATGATTCACTCTCAGAATGCGCGAAATCTCACAGCCACATCTAGGGTCTCCGCGACCAACCTCTCCACACAACAAAAGAAAGTGGATAAGGTCATGGAAGCATACTCAGATATATTCTCCTCACCTACTAGGGTACCTTTGCACGGTCATGTCAAGCACCCATCGATATGACCCTCGATGCACCTTTTCCCAATGGGCCAATATACCGTCGCTCTTTGTTACAGAGTGAGGAAATCAAGAGAAAGATCCAAGAATTACTCCACAAGGGGCACATTTGTCCCATATCATCACCTTGCGGGAGCCCAATCGTGTTGGTACAGAAGAAATATGGAACCTGGCGACTCTGCATTGATTATCGGGCCCTGAATAAAATCACAGTTAGAAACCGGTACCTGATTCCCCGAATCGATGACCTCCCTGATCATCTCTCGGAGGCCAAATACTTCAGTAAGATTGATTTTAAGTATGGCTACCATGAAGTCCTGATAGAATAGACAGATGTATGGAAGACCGCCTTCAACTCAAAGGAAGGTCTTTCGAATGGTTGGTCATGCCCTTTGGCTTGACAAATCCTCCAGCCACTTTCATGAGGATGATGGACGATATCCTGTGACCATTTACCAATACTTTTTTAGTGGTGTATCTAGATGAAATTCTCATTTACAATGAGACTTGGGCATAACACTTGCAACATATTCAGCAGGTTCTGCACACCTTGCGACAGCACAAGTTGTACGCCAACTTGGAAAAATGCTCCTTCAACATGGACAGGATCCATTACCTGGGCCACATTGTTGATCAACATGGTGTACATGTGGATCCATCGAAGATCCAAGTCAGTCGTGACTAGCCAGCCCCAACCACACTCATTAAGCTTCGGAGCTTCTTGGGCCTTGCCAATTTCTACCGCAGGTTCGTGTTGGGATTCTCCCATATTGCATGGGCCCTCAGCCAAGTAAGCAGGAGTGGTTTTAAGGAAAAATAAGTGTGGGTTTGGTCCCAACAACAAGCGTTTGATGATTCGAAGTAGCGCTTGTGCTCATCCCGCGTACTTTCACTACCGGACCTGCAACAACCCTTTGAGATTGAGACAGATGCTTCAAACTATGTTGTGGGTGTCATTCTCACTCATCACGACCACCCCGTGGCCTATCATAGTGAGACACTATTAGATGTTGTCTGTAAGTGCCCTACGTATGACAAAGAAATGTACTCCATTGTGCAAGCCTATCACCAATGGAGACATTACATTCTTTGGAAGAAGACAGTCATCCACACTGATCATAAGCCACTGCAGTTCATGCACACACAAGGCAAATTGCAGAATGACCACCATCAGAAATGGTCCACATACTTGCAAAAATTCCACCTCAACATAAAGTATAAAACAGGAAGCACCAACCACGTCATCGATTCCCTCAGTAGACCACCAGTCGTGGCACTCACCATGGTGTTAGACTCTTACGGCCATGAGACCTCTAGATGGCCCCAACTCTATGAGACGGACTTGGACTTCTCCACCACCTACCAAATGTTGGGCGCAAATGCAGTTGTTGCTAATTTCCATATTCAGGATGGGATGTTGTGTCATCTGGGCCATATTTGCGTTCCATCAAGCAAGCAAGCGAAGCTAATCTGGGAATCCCACTACAGTTGGGTGGCAAGAAACTTCGACGTTGAAAAGACAGTGGCAATGTTGTAGAAACATTTCTACTGGACGAAACTTCGACAGGAGGTCAACAATTATATCAGGTGTTGCACTTCTTGTGCTATTCTCAAACTGACCACTAAGAAACAGGGCCTGTACACCCCTTTGCCTACTCCTGACAGGTCGTGGGAATCCATCTCCATGGACTACATGTCGGGCCTCCGTCCACCAAGTGGGGAAATAACTGTGTTTTTGTGGTTGTTGATCGTTTTTCTAAGATGGAGATTATGGTCGCCTACAAGAAGATAATCACAGTAGAGGCCACTGCCAAGCTCTTCTTTGAACGAGTCTGGGTACAGTTTGGAATCCCACAAACCATTGTCTTAGATTGGGAAAGTCAATTTCTCAATACATTTTGGTCAAGCCTCTGGTCATTACTGGACACCAAGCTCAACAAATCCATGGCCTTCCACCCCCAGAAAGATCGCCAAACTGAGGTCGTAAATCGAATGATCGTGCATATCCTTTGCATGTATAATTCAAATTACCCTCACACATGGGATGAGAGTCTTCCCTATGTCTAGCATAGCTACAACCGGGCCTTGCATAGCTCTATTGGCCATATCCCCTTTCAGGTGGGGTTGGGATTCCAACCATTGGGTCACACAGATGTTGCACTACCCCTTGTGGTCACCTCGGTTGAATCATCTCCTGCTTCAACTGAAGATGACAAAGCCACCCGGTTCATTGATTGGATCCAGCACATCCGTCAACTAGTTCAAGATATCCTACAGAAGTCCAATGACAAGTACAAGCAGTGCCATGATCAACACTGGGTGCCACATAAGTTTCAGGTGGGTGACAAAGTTTGGTTGCATGTGAAAAAAGAATGCCATACCAGACCCCATCAAAAGCTTCGCCCACTCTATTATGGGTCATACACCATCACCGAGGTTGAGGGTGATAATTCTTTTGAGCTCAATATTGCTCCTTTCCTTCGCCTGCACCCAATGTTCAATGAGGATCTCCTTCGACCTTATTTCCCACCATTATTGGACACCTTAGAGATAACAGAACAACTAACACCAATAGAGATCAACCCCAACTGCATACAATAGGATTCCAGTGATCATATTGTGGACAAACATGTCAAGGGCACTCGCCAGCAAAGGATCCAGCTTTATTGAGTTGTCAAAGCAGAGCAACTCCTGCACCAAGGAAAGTGGCTCACCCGAGGAAAAATTCAGCAAAAAATTCCTCATCTAATGGGGGTGCTCAACGCAATGGGGACCATTTCTTCCTAATGGTGAAGGATTGATCCATATGGATGTCGGTGGCCTCCCACCTATTCCAACAGGATCATTTTGGCAGTTTTCTAGTTCGACGATTTTTTTCCTAGTTTTTGGGTCCCTGACTTCTATGGTCGTTTTGATGTCGTAAACAACGTTTTTAGGGCTCACCATAGAAAACATGTGTATTCCTCACATAGACCTTTCCAACGGGCTATTGTGCKCCTAAAACAGAGATCGTATGCAAAAGTTACGACCTCGGGAAGTTGATGTACTAACTTACCCAAACGGGGCCCACGTGACTTTTGRCGCTTCATTTCCTAGGGTTAGGTTTTTGGATGTATAGGGTTTTTGACATTCATGTTTATTGTAAAAATTCCTTGAGAGCCTCATTGTAATCATCTTCTTGCAAATGAGCGTAGTCATCACATCTCTTCTCAGAGATAATCCGCCACCATTCTAGCAAGCTTGTTTCCCGTTGCATTTTACAGTTTCAGCTTATTTCCTTATTGAATAGAAACCAGTTTTATTGTATATTTGTTATTCTGTGTTAATCATATTTTGATAATAATTTGTATTCATTTCGTTCTTCTCATAAAATCCGGATCATGGGATGATATTCTTCTTCTCTTTTTTCAGAAGCCATCTTATGCCTTCGAAATCTTTCAATTTCATACTTATTACTTGCAAGTTTGAGTTTGTCTCTTGTAAGCATTCACTTGCAAACACTTTTCAAACCAGCTTTGATACCAACTTGATCAGAAAATTAATTAAATGCTTATTAATATTTTGATACATAAGAAACATCTACTTGACATTTGAAATAAAATTATCGCTTGACTGTATGAAAATTATATGTGAAGTACTTATCTAACAAAATTCACTTTAATGATAAAATGACTTACAAATAATTGAGCTTGAAATGAACAACTATAATAAAATCACATACACAAGTTGATAATAGAGTTCACCCAATTTGGGCTACCTCTCTGAGTCTGCTTCCAATAGAGACCTTCTTTATTAATGCTCAAATGCTTGTGTTTTACAATGACCTTTTTACATGTTGCTCAAATGTAGAAACGGAGTGCATCGTTGGATTCCTTGCGAAAAATCATGCAAAATGAGTATAAATTTCTCGAAATTCCATTAAGGGACCTCTCAACATGCTTTACGATGTATCTCAAAGTCTGTGTACCCTTGGGCATGCACTTAGAGACAATTCTTTGCATTAATGTGTGTGTACAACCTCAGTCCACGTTCCCATTAAATAGGGCACGAGTCCTTAATTGAACTTTGAAATTCATGACAAGCATTAAATATAAAGTGGATGGTTTGTTTTAACAAACTGCATGTATAGCTTGTTGATTAAGTCGTGGGGTTTATATATGGCAAGTCGGAGGTTCGAGCCCCACCGACCACCATATGTTCCCACTATTTTGTTGGTGCATGGTTATATATTGTTATAACCATATTATATATGGTTATACCCATCGGTAATTTCTTTAATCCCTTCTGCAGATTAGGTTCTTGGATTGGTGGTTATATGAATTTATAATGACCATGGGATTTGGGTCGAGGGCTTAGGCCCTCGGCCTTTTGTCTCCCAACAAACCTTCCATACAAGATTAAATATATATGGTAATGTATATGATTAAGTCTCGTAGGCATGGTGCAATGGTAATAGAGATTTTTTTAAGGGTTTAGGAGGTTATGGAGGTCGCGGGTTCGACCCTCGTCGACTCCATAATTTTTTATGAACCATACCAATATAGCCCAATGGGAGGCTGGCATGTGGCGACTTCTCATTAGCTATTCCTTTCCATGTGTTAACATGTAATTAGACCACGTAACTTATACGGTATGCCAACACATCTGCTCAGTCACTGTACAATCAGTCCATGTGGCTACCTTGGGGTGTGGCCATGTCATCATTGTACGGTTGTATGGACGTGTCACATGTCACCCTTGCAGTGGTGACACATGTCACCCTTTTTATCCCCTTTGACTTTGACTTTGACCTGTTTGACTTAAACTTTGACCACTCATATATTTTGCATACGAGCTCTATTTGACTAGTCGTTTGTGCCATTGGAAAGTTGACAACGATCTCTATGCATTGATGTTGTTTTCGAGATAATTTGGGATGATCAAATTTTGAGCATTTTTTAACCATTCTGGAGCTCTGTGGATGTTTCGAATCCTTGTGGACGTCTATGAGCATTCCTGGATCCTCCTGGATCACATGGGCACCCCTTTTAGAAACTAGTAAATGCGGCCCAACTAAAGAAATATAGCACATAGAAGCCTCAAAAATTGTTGTTGAAAACTTCTTCGAGGGTGCCAGTAGGATCCGACTTAGTCGAAAACCATTTTGGGTGACCAAGTCGATTTGTAAATAAAGAAAATAAGGAAATGAAAAAATAAAATAAAATAATACAAGCAATAAAAGAAAGGAAAATAAAGATTCAATCAAACAAAAAAGAGATTAAGAAAAGCAATAAACAAGTCAGTTATCGAAATTAGGTACAAAATTGTTTGAAGACAATTATTTATATGACCAACTCGATCTGCCAAAAAGTACTCATTCAAGCCAAATTTACTTACCATGAGGAGAGAACAGAGTCCCTAGTTATCGCAAAGGATACTTAGAGAGGAAAAGCAAAATTCCAGAGGAAGTTCAACACAAAGAAAAGATTTGTGCCATATTTTAAACAAATGAGTCAGTCAATCCAGTGAAAGAGAAGTATTTGAATCAGTCGAACGTGAAATCCCCCTATCAAGTGAGTGTGAACATCATAAATCAAGTGAGCGAGAAAAATATAACCCAAGCAAGCGTGGAAATTACAAATCAACGGAGCATCATTATCTTCAAACAAATCAACAAAAAGAGCATGGATTTAGAAAGTTGAACATCCACCAAGTCAACAAAGAAAAGAAAAATGACTTGGTCGAATGATTTGACCAAATATCTTTAATCGACTGGAACATTTGACCTGACCAAATCACCCAAGAAAATCAAACAACAAAAGTCGATCGAGTCAAGCAAACTCCCCAAGAAAAGAAAATTGACTTAGTCGAAACAGCTGGCCACCAGAAGTACTTCGACACAATTAATTCCCGATGGGACGGTCTTCATTGCCACTTCATCGTCAACGCAACCGTCCCCTCTCACAATAATCATTTACATCCACCATAATTATCGAAACACGTGAATTAACAACATTGTTGGCCAAATTAAAGTCTCTACTTCACCTCTCACCTATAAATACAGAGGAGGCATAAGAATTTGTTTCTTTACTATTCACTCCCGAGAATCAGAGCACCGAATTCGAAACAAATCACTCAACCCTATAAGTTCCTAAACTAAAATCTCAATCCGACCAACAAAAAGTTGTATCCATGCCGAAAATGAGAGGTCGGGTCGTGGACTCCCTGGTCGAGCCACAAACAAAAGCTAAGTTCGATAGAGCCACCGCAACAGAGCTAGAAATTCGCATGCAAAACATTTGTAGTTCTAAAAGGGAAGAGATTGACTGGGCTAGACATTGGAAAATTTTCACTACATGGGAAATGGAATATGGAATTTTTAAAGAAACAAATTTCTTGGAGAAAGTTGGCATTCGACATTCCCTGGGGGCACCACAGGTAGCAGAATTTGGTGGATGGAAAGAAGAGGCCGTGAAATTCATGGTCAGTGAATACCACAATGGGAATTTGTTGTTAGAATGTCCAGTAGGAATCAATGGAGAAATGATACATTGTGTTATAGGGTTACCACACAGGGGCACCATAGTACCAAAAATTGTAAATTCAAATGACTACATACAATTCCTTACAGGGGGGACTTCAAAAAATAATTCAAAGGAGTCATTAATCAACAGGGTAACATAACTAAGAGTGAAACAAACTTGTATTGTAGTTTCACTATGCTTCATGGCTAGAGGTCGGGTTTTTGATGTCAATCTCACGATGCTTGAGCCTACTGGATAAATTCTTCAAACAAGTGTGAAATTCGACTGGGCCAAACTCTTAGCTGCAAAAATCAAAATTAATTACTAGGAATGCCAGGAAAAAAGGTGGGGCATCAAATTTTTGTCCTTGCTAATTGGTCTCACCATGAGTCAAGTCAGTCTAGTCAAGGAGCCAACATTTACAACAAAACAGAGTCTGACTATGGATAACTATAGGTTTTTTTCCCAAGGAGTAGTCAACTCGTCTGACTCCTTGCCAGTTGATGAAATTTTCAGAAGTTGGATGAATAAATTGAAAAATGTATCACACAGATGGAGATTCAACCAGAAACTTCGATGGGAACTTCGACCAAATGCCTACATCCAGCTCAGTCTCGACACCACTATTGTCTGGGGTGGAAGGAATGGTGCCCTGACACCAACATAATTAGAATATCAACGGAAAAAGCTCCAAAAATTTTAAGAGCTCGACGGGTAGTTTGGTTATGTGATTGAAGTCCCACCAGAAGTGTTGCAGGACAGTTCAACATTATTAAAACCTTTTACAGATGTTGAGTAGGATGAAGAAAAAGAAGCAACACTATACACAATTCCATTTGCTCAAAATTTGGGCATGGAAGGAGGCACTCCTGGGAAGAAAACCCTGGTAAAGAGAAAGCAACAAGAAATAATAGCCAAAGGTAAACAAGCTATCGACATTGAGGCATCTCCAAATGATGTGGATATTATTTGGAAATAAACATTTCAAGCAGATAATGCACTTAACTTTGATGACCCCATAATGCGAGAAAAAAATACCTCTCTAAAAAATAGGATAGTTGAGAAGGTAAAATTGTAGGAAAAACAAACTCGACAGGACAAACTTGTCACCAGGAATATACTAAAGTCGAGTATTGGGCTAGCATTCTAGGAATCAATGACAACCCACAAAGAAAAATGTGTTGAATCACAAAAATCCAAAGTGTCCTTGGAAAAGCATGTTGAAACAAGAAGATAGAAAAAGAAGAGGCTGGAAGATTAGCAGGAGGAGAGCACAGGTCAGACGACTATTGCTACATTACACCGAATGAATACAAATAGACACAACCCAAGCATTAGGCCAGTTTCGAAGAGGAAAAGAACAAGAGAAAGTACAATTTACCTCACCAGGGAGTCACCTCCATTCAACCTGGCACCAATTTTTGAAGAGGGAACAACAACAAAAGAAGCACCCAAACAAAAAAAGAAACCAAGGAAAGGGCATCAACAAGTACCCTTGAATAAACCATTTGAGATTCGTCGCCCAACAGAAGTAGCCAAGAAAGTGCAAGGTAGTATGGCTTAGAAGACGTCGAAGAAATACCACATAATGGAGCTATCACAAAGCATTTTCCAGTCGATTTGACCCCTACAAGCAATTCAAAACCACCAACTCGACTCAAACAGAAATCGGTCTAAGTAAAGTGGGTCAATCGAGTCACCCCGATGCATCTGTAGAAATTGAACCACAAAAACATACAAAAGTAGAAGGACAAGATGACACACATACTCAAGGGATAGAACACATTATCCCAGCACAAAAGTCAGTCAATAAGGAGCCTATCATAGTGCCAAAAGATGGAACTTATCCCCCTGGGAAATCCAACGAAGAGACGGGGAAAATCCAGCAAGAGAAACAAATTGGACCAGAATAGTCGACTCAACATAGAGATGAACAAGAAAAAGGGGATAACAATGCTGAGAAAGGGTCACCTAAGAAAACAAGTCCTCCCCCAGAAAACATTCCACTCAGAAGCCCTCAAAAAAACAAACAAAATGAAAATAGGGATTAGAACGATGCATTTGGCCAGAACACCAATGAAAACAATGGAGGAATCAA
>JZKD02S1026844.1:70736-81026 GCA_000966675.3 Picea glauca
AAAAAAAAAACATGCATGAATAAGTTTAAAGATGAATGAATCATAGAAGTAGATGAATGATTAACGATGATGATGTTTAAGTAAAAGAAGCCAACCACAATCCCCAGTCATTCCTAGACTGCAAATACCTGAGTATTGCAGTCCCCCATAAAAGTTATCTCGGGTGAGACTGTGTTGAGCACCCTGTGCGCAACGTTTCCTACTGGTTTACTAGGAGGGCTGATAGTTTTGAGGGTTTTGTTGGAAACCTATTTGAGATCAAAACCTGGGTCAGCCCAAGTAACCAACAAATGGTTATGTTGTCGACTGGAACTGCACAGGATTGAGTGGACGAGATTTGTGGAAGCAAAGCACAGAGGATGAAAGTGTATAAGGGAATGTTCATGCCATGGAAATATGGTTGAGAATAAAGGAACTCGAGTTTGCACAAAAGGACAACAGAAACCGTAAATTGACACCTCTCAAATATCTCGACAAATACATGTTTATAGACTTGCATGAGGTATTTTTCTGTGATTTCTCGCATCTGTTGCAGGACTGGTAATTGAGGTTGAAGGAAAACCACCCTACGAATCGCATCAGACAACTAGAGTGGCATCTTGTGGAAATCGCGTAGCTACAGCAAGTTAATAACAAATTCATGTGCCCAGTAGATTTTTAGTTAGACAGTATTGTTGTAGGGTTTATCACCGAATTTGCAGTAGATACCGCTAAGTCCTACACTGCTACATAGTAGGATTTTCTGAAGGGACCCAGAGGTAGGTACATCAGATCATTGTATACTTCAATCAAGATTTTATTGTATGAAAAAGGTGTGATGACCATGGAATCAAACAACTAAACTTCTTTGCGTGCATGGGGGAAGGGGGGAAGCACTAACAAGAGGTTGAGATATGGACAGGGAAATGGATAAGGGAAACAAGAAGGAGGCCATGGACCCAATCATGATGGAAGAGGACCAGATAAAGTAGATAATGACAAAATATGGAAAGATGCGCAGCGGAAGACCTTACCAATACAAGATGAATAACAAGAAGAGAGCCATAGCCGATAGAGAGGGCTTGGAGAGCGATGAAGACGAGGTAGAGGATCTTTGGGTTGTGGAGCAGATTGAGGAAATCCTGCGTGCAACATATGAAAGGAAAACAAGAGGTCGATGGTTAGGAACAGAAGGAAGAACTCCAATCCAGATCACCGTCAGTGTGGAACCTACAACCCCAAGTGCAACTAATACATGTGAAAGAACACCAACGTTTAGACAACCAAATTTTAGTGGAAGAAGAGAAACAGGTCAGGGGTCCAATCAAGGAAAATCAACTGGGGGAGCAATCTCTGGAAGTAGCAGTCAATTATCTACATCGCGCAGAGGTAGTATTTCAACACAGTTCAAAATGGCAGGACAAGATCCCACGATCAGATTACCAGAATTTTGGGGAGAGGCGTCAGAGGACCCTGAAAAGCATTTATTCATTTGTGAGAAGATCTAGGAAGAAAAACAGATCACAAATGAGGATACAAAGCTTGCGTAGTTAGCTATCACACTATGAGACCGTGCGTTGGACTAGTACATGAGAATGGATGTAAACAGTTCACAGAGAGTACCAAAGATTATCACAGACATGAAATAACTACTGGAAAATGAGTTTTAGAAGCCAAGCTCAAAAGACCAGTATATGAATGAAATGATTGAAATCAGGCAGAAACCAAGAGACTATATTTGGGAGATTGATCATAAGTTCAAACATTAGAAAGCTAAGTTGAAATATGAAATTACTAACATGCAACATAGGCACTTATTTGTGAACTCATTATTACCACACTTGAAGTATCCTTTGAGATAGCAGAAGTTCCAAACTCAGGCAGAGGCTCTGCAGGCAGCCCTGCAACTGGAAGAGAAGCAGTATCAACAGAAAGATCCAACAATAGAGGAGCTGAAGGAGGATTTGAATAATATAACATTTCATCTTAACCAGAATAAGGGAAAAGAGAAAAGAGAAGCTATTTGGTGTACACTATGCAAGAAAGAAGGACATCATAAAAACAGATGTCCAACTTTTGCGCAGTACATGAAAATAGGGGTGCCAAAACCCTTGCCAACAGGAGGACCATGGTGTGAGATTTGTAGGATGCATGGGCATGATCCATATCATTGTCCAATGATGAAGAAGTGTAAGACAATACCAAAAACTTCATATTGCAATTTTTGCAAATCAGTGGGTTGTGATGATAAGGATTGTAGAACATTGGAACTAATGAGAGAAAGAACTTCAGACATTTACAGGGTGCAAGCAGAGATGATGACAAGGAAATTTTCACTTCAGTTCATCCAAATTCCACCACCATACAATAATACACAGCTGTAGTACAACAATGTGCAATCGCAGTACAACAACACGCAGCCACAGTATAATCTTGCGCAGTATAACCATGTATCCCAATACAACGCACCGCGAGGAGATCGAGGTGGAGGATGAGGGAGAGTAGGATTTGGACGAGGAAGAGGACCAATAATGTGTCACAACTTCCAACAAATGGGACATTATGCAAGGTATTTTCCAATTCCACCGACGACATGTATGTACAGTCGCGCAACAGACCATGACACAGAAGACTGCCCAACACTCTTGGGAAATATCCAAGAGAAAAGGAACCAGAACAACCAAAATGTCCAGTGGATTTCTATAGAAGCTAGGGATGATGGGAAAAACATCAATATAGTCACTCGAGGAGGACCTAAGACAGGAGTTGATGTAGTAAAACAAGATCTACCTCAACACTAATGGTTCAAGAAGAATATTGAGCCACATAAGCAGTTTGACATGTGGAAAGAAAAGGAAACATTTAAGGAATCCAGACAAGAGATTTTAAAGCATAATGTTGCATCTACATCAGTTGTGCAATAAAATTAGTACCCACCAATGTACGAGATGCCATATTCAATGGACTGTACCAGTAAAGGACAACCTTTAGAGCAAGTAAGTACCATAAAGAATTTTTTGCAATCCTATGTTAAGTTATTGAATGATCCATCATCTGTTAAGGTCTTACAAAATATGTTAGAAAGATGCAACACAGAGGTAGAAGAGAAGTTAGAGCAGAAAACATTCAATCATCTCCATACAATAAGAAGGACAAGCAGAGAATTCAGGCTAAATGCCAACATTGGGGATTTCAACATGGGAGATATTATATTGGATTTAGGCTTTGAATTGAATGTCTTGCCTAAGAAGACATGGAAGTGTATGGGAGAACCCACATTAGGCTATTCACTTGTCCATTTGAAACTATCAAATCAACACAAAGTGTTACCAATTGGAAGGCTTACAGGTGTGACAATAGATTTGGATGGAGTGCGCACTATGGCATATTTTGAAGTGATAGAAATATTATATGGCACGACACCTTACCCAACATTACTTGGATTGGATTGGGAATTTGATAACCAGGATGTGATCAACCTGAGGACAAGGAAAATGACTTTTGAATCAAGAAAATATAGAGTTATTGCACCATTCAATCCTTCATAAGGAGAAAGGTTTATAGAGGTGACTTGTTTGAATCTGGAAGAAATAAACAAGTTGTACAGAACCACTGCGCAAGAAGAAGATTACGTCAACCCAACTGCAGATGGGGTACTTCGTTGGAGAAGCATTACATCTTATGCTTCGGACTCAGACACAGGTTTAGAGAATTGGAAACAATGGCTAAATGAAATCTCCACAAGAAGGTGCATAAGAATAGATTGCGTAGTAAGATGGGTGGGTACATAGATAAGCGAACCTCCTAGTTTTCATGGGCTAAACAACTTAAAGGAATTCTTGACATAATATGAGGAGAAGGTTTTGGAAAATCAGAGGCTCTTAGCCCTGGATATTGAACTCAAGGCGACACCTTTAAGATGGTGGGGTGCGCACAAACAAATAATTCAGGATTGGTATCAGTGTAAACGACTATTGCACATTAGATTTGGCGCAGAACAGAGGGAAAATACAATGCAGAAGTATGATGGGTGAGGAACACCAGTTGAAAACTTGGAGAAGTGTAGAACACAATGGAGGATGACACCACCAGAGGAATGGCTTCATCACTTTATTCATACATTGGAATGGATCCCAGGGAACTGGTACATAGACCAGGAAATGCGCAGAGGCACTACAAAATGGACAATATTACAACATAATTTTGTAGTAACCTTCTCATTCGAGCATGAGAACCCCAACATTGATTCAACGTTGAAGCTGATAAGGGGAGTGATATTTATTGATGAAATAGAGGTCTAAATCATAAAAAAAAATATCAACAAACTTGTGTAGTCCTCGGTTAGACCTTTCCAACGGGTTATCATGCACCTAAAATGGAGATCGTATGCAAAAGTTACGACCCCGTGTAGTTGATGTACTAACTTACCCAAACGAGGCCCACATGACTTTTGGCGCTTCATCTCCTAGGGTTAGGTTTTTGGATGTCTAGGGTTTTTGTCATTCTTGTTTATTGTAAAAAGGCCTTGAGAGCCTCATTGTAATCATATTTTGGCGAATGAGCACAACCGTCACATCTCTTCTCAGATATAAGATGCCACCATTCTAGCAAGCTTGTTTACCGCTGCATTTTACAGTTTCAGCTTATTTCCTTATTGAATAGAAACCAATTTTACTGTATATTTGTTATTCTGTGTTAAGAATCTTTTCATAATAATTTATATTCATTTCATTCTTCTCATAAAATATGAATCAGTGGTATCATAGCAGTCTATTCCATGTCGTTCTTAATGCATGTCCCCAACGAGGTCAGGGTACAAAGAATTGGGTCTCAAGCTTGTTTCTCTTGAGGAGAAAAGCTCTCACACGCCTAATCGACCTCTCATGACGAGAGAAAATAAATATGATGGGACAGGAGATCCTTTCAAAATGTTTCTCGAGGAATCCCTCATGCAACAGAGGAACGAGATGATGGATAGTTTTGCACAAATCCTTCGGCGGTACCAATAGGCAACGCATCTTCCTCAAATGGAGGCACTGCCCCCTTCAAGGTACAAATCAACTTTGATATTCCTATATTTGAAAGTCAGATAGACGCAGATGTTGTAGACAAATGGTTGAATCTTCTAGAAGGGTATTTCTTTGTCCATAACTTCTCGAATAGAGAAAACATTACTTGTGCACTCCTCAATGTCGTTCCCCATGTCAAATATTGGTGGGAAACTTTATGTGAGCAGAAGGAAGCAGAGGAACCCTCATTATTTATAGTCGTGGTCACTTGGGAGTCCTTCAGGGATGTTATTAAGGAACAATACTACCTTGTTGGAATTTATGATGACATGTATACAAAATGGACCACATTGCAACAAGAAAGAGACCAAGCACTGCCCAAGTTCACAAATATCTTCCATACCTTGCACACCAAGCTAGGTATCAAATATTCTGAGCGACATCTGGTGCTCAAGTATCGTGGCGGTTTGCATATATACATCTAGGCCGAAATGGAGTTTTTGGACATCTCATCCTTTGGCACGACCTACTGATATGTCGTCAAAATCGAGTAGAATCTCAAACAAAAGACGCAACAATTTGGGCCTCATAACCCCTTATTGACGATTAAAATCGTAACGAAGTTTTTCCCGCAAAGTGTTTCTAAAGCCTATTATTATAAAATCTAAATAATACTAGTAGGTGAGACCCCCTTGTAGATTGGAAATCAAGTCTGGTTCTTTTTTTGATGTTGTGCTACTGTTCAACACTGCTTACATGGTGATATAATCTTGGTTTATTGGCGATGGAGAAGGCATGTTCTGTGTTTTTCTACTGCTCTAGGCTCGAGTTTTATTTTAAAATGGCCTATGTTATCCTTGTTATCACTGCTATCTATTATTGGGATCTATTACTAGGAGACATGCATAATAAACATGTTAGCAATAACATATACAAGCAATTGGAAAAGGGCAAAAGCAATATAAGAGCCAAGGGAAGGAACTAAACCATCCTATGTACTACACTACATGCATCGATTTTTAATGGATTGTTGTTATCCTAGCTACTAAGTTAAAAGCTATGCAATTTATTGAGTTATATAGTTTATATGCATTGGGATTATGTTATGGCATAAGTTGATATGGGTCGCGCTATTGGTTTTAATGGTTGATGGTTTCGACAAATGAGTTAATTAATTGGGTTAATGGAAGCTTGTTGGCATGTAATAATGAATTAATTGACCGAGGGTGGAGGTGATGTGCATTTACTGCACGTCACCCTTAATCCTTCCACTGGCCGCCACCCTAGTCGGGTTATTGTTCAACTTTGTTGCTGAGGTTATGCTCTGATTTTCAAGCAGGGAGGAACCGCTCGGCCAGCTCGCGTTTAAGGTGCTTGGATTACAGGTATGTCTTTTTTTTGGCCATCCATGAGTCTGCTTTGTTCATGAAATGGATATTGGCTTGAATGTATGGGTTGTGTTTTCCTTAAGTATTGCAACTGTGTAAAATTGTGATTTTGGAATGAAGCGTTGATGGTTTCTCTGGAATAATGTTGAAGTCACATTGTTATTGGTCATCCTGGGTGTTAGCGGCCATAAAGGCTCTATGTTATCCTTGTTGGTTTAGTTGGGGGGTTTTGTTTGGTCTTGAGTGGTTGGTTGTCTTCACGCATTCGTATCACCATACCCAGTCTTTGGCTTTTATGGGCTTTAATGGTTGGAAGTGCTTTGTGTCACTACATTTTGTTCACTTGGGCATTGGGTTGATGTCACTATTAATGGTCATGTAGTGGGTTATATTGCTTCTTCTTGATCCTATTTTCACCTTAGCGTTGTAGTTAGTTGATTGGAGAGCCATGAGGGTTATACCCTTCGTGTGTTAAACATCATTACTAGGCTGAATTGGATCTTTTCTCCTCTATTCATAGCCTCTCCTGTCGTGGGATTTGCCACCCTGCCCACAAAATAAATTGTGGTTTTCTCTGTGTATGCACCGTTGGTATCAAAGGTTTTCACCATTGAGAAGAGTTGAATTTAGTCTCCCTGTGTTGGCCACAGGGCAAACCCTTAACTCCTTGAGTCTGAGGGTTGATAGAGAAGACTGTTGTGGCTTGTCAGGTTTGTTATTGGTTGTTATAGATTTGTATGTATTGTCGACAGAGTTGATTACCGGCTCGACCAAAGTTGATTATATGACAGTGGTGTTGGTTTTGGCATCTAGTCACTGCAATTATTATTGTCGAGTGGATAAGCTCAGCATGGTTAATTGGAATGAATTGTTAAATCAAATACATAGTTGTTGTCCTTGTGTTTATTAAATTGATAACCCAACACTGCTCTTAATTGATCAATGTACAATGATGCTTCGCGCTTGATGCATTGGTATGAGTGGTGTTCCTATAAGCATGAATCAATTATTATTGTAAATGTGTGATTTTAATGGAGAAATGATTATTGAAATCGGGGTGCTTATGGCATTTCCATCCACTATGTATGTACGATTATTTTATTGCATCGTCAAGAATAGGCACAAGTTTTTACACAGTATGGTTTGGTTGCAGTTTGATTAATTCGAGCAATATTGTTGTTGCCTCTTTGTAGTGGATTGATAACTCGACACAATAGGTTGAGTTGATGATACTGTGAATATGTGTTTAAAATTGTCAAATGGGAATGTGCATCATGTTGTTTATGGTATGGCTGCCCACTGTGTATGCTACAGATATTTTTTAGGTTGTGCACTCAAAGATAGTCACAAAATTTTTAAACACGGCTTTGTTGAATTTCGATTATTTGTATTATGAGTTCGGGCATGTTGTTGGTGCCTCATTGTGTTAGATGGATAGCCTAGCATTTTGAATGTTTAGAGCCAAAGAAAAATTGGACTTGTGCAGTCACAGAAATGCAATTGTGTTTTGTCGAATGGTTGTATATTTCACAACATAGTGTGAATTAAAATGGTGATTTTGTTGGTTGTTTAAGTGGCAAGACAAGATCTTTGCATTCTTAATATGGTCATTGTGTGGATTGTACACTATGTATATTAAATGATTATCGTGCAGTTTAACAGTGATAGGCACGAGTGTTGTGACAGTATAACCTCATTGCAATTTAATTATTAAATGAATTAAGAGACAAAATCGAGCATGTTTTTATGTTTTCATTTGATGTTTGCAGAGTGGAAGTATTTGACTGTGTATTCATTTGGAAATTGCTCAAATGTTAAAAGGATAATTGAGAAGGACGGGGCTCCCTTGCAGAGTGTTGTGGGATGCATATTGTCTTGTTGATGACACTATCTTAAGTATTTGATTTCAAACAGTGAGCAAGTTAATGCACATAATTGTTTGAACTTTACACAGTAATTGTTTTGGGTCTCACTGGTCATTTGGTTGAGGTGTTTCTTTTTTTACAGGATGGTTTATGGATCACTTGATTAATTTTATGAACATTAATCACTCTCCTTCCCTACCATTATTTTGCTTTTCGCTAATTACAACCTCGTCGCCTTCCCGCATTCATTTTTCACTCCCTTTCTAAAATTGATTACAGTCAAGAAGAATTTTGTATTGAAGCAGTTGGAAGTTACATTGTATTGGTTGGATTATAGTGAATGTTTTATTTGGTTTGCATTACAATCGATTGTTGTTGTCTTTGAGCAATAATTGTGTTCTTTTCCCCCCTCATTATATCATGTTTTGCTCAATACAAACCCCTCGCATATCCCAGAACCCTTTCTTCACCCCCTGCTCATTGACTAACAATTTAACATTTTGTATGGATTGGATTGCATGAGTCTGATACGTTGTTGAGCCAAAATCTATTTCATATTTTTAAAGAGTTGTCATGTATGGTTATTTAAAAGACTATTTTCTAATCAATCATGCATGCAGGAATGAGTTTTTTCAGCCGAGGTAGCCATGGAAAAGGATAGAAGGAGAAGCATACTTAGGTTTGTTCTTTGAGTTTATGCTGCGATAATTCAGTTTTCATTCATTCCTTAATTTATCACAAGCCTAATTCTTTTTATGATAGCAGGGTCTTATTGTAGGCAGCAAGATTCGGGGTTGAATTACATCATTCAGACACTTGTTTTTCAAAGGTGTTGATCTATCTTTGATAGTCTATGTAGACTTGTCTGTTTGTGAATTAGTTTTCATGACTAACAAAGGCTATTGTGTAGAGTTGAGTGGGCAGCAATATGTGGCAAGTTGATCCAGCTTTTAGAGTTTAGTTTTTTATTTTCTGTCAGAGGTCGTTTTCTATGTTCCATCGGGGATGTCTAAGTTTGACTTTGGTCCTAAATTTCTACATGAAATTTTTTAAAAGAACGACTCTTTGGTGAAGTGGAATGAAATAAAGGATTTCTTTATGTCTCATCTGTCTTGATTATCATTTTGGTGTCTTTACATTTATTTCAGCAACTGTTATATTCAGAAAAATTGCATAAAGAGTATATTTCCAACAAGCTTTTTACTGATAAAAGACTAGCCTAAGCACTTGTAATTAATACTTGTGAGTTAGGATGTTATTTTTGTTGACTATAAACATAGGGTTAGATTCCCATCTATTTTGATTTAGCCAAGCAAAATCTGAAAATGCTTGAGTAAGATCATTTCATATCTTTTCCTCAACACCCCTCACAGCAAAATCCAGGAAAGGGTGGCCCCAACCCCCAGAACAAACTACAGAGCAAAGACGGACTGCCTCAGGACAACCAATCTAGGCCATAAGCAAAGAAGGACACCTGAAAGACAAAGAAAGATATCAGGAAGTGGTGGGTGAAAGCCTCTAAATCAGATGTGGGTTCCGACTCTGAGTCAAAACCAGAAAGGGGGAGACAGATCATTGATGCAGAAACCAGTGCTACCATTGCTACCACCAAGCTCCATCCTGGTGAACCAGATGAGCCAAAGGAAGGTGAGTGCCTTTTTCATTCACAAATGTGGGTGAAGGGTACCCCGTTGCACTTCATCATTGATAGTAGTAGCCAGAAGAACCTCATGTCAACAGAGGTTGTCAAGTGACTCGCCCAGCCGACAAAACTGCACCCATAGCCCTACACCATCGGATGGCTCTGCCAAGGAAGAAACATCTACGTCAGCCAACAATGTCGCCTATCATGCGGCATCAATCCCTTCAAAGACGAGGTATTGTGTGATGTTTCCCCTCTCAAAGTTTTTAATGTTATTTTGGGCCAACCGTATTTATGGAAACGCCATGTTGTATATAAGTATAAGCCTCGCAGTGTTATTATTACTTTGAACAAGAAATTGTACAGGATACCGGAGGCAGTTCCACCTAGTGTTATTTCCTTGATCT
>JZKD02S1026844.1:166201-177457 GCA_000966675.3 Picea glauca
TGCTTCCTTTCAACTCAGCTCTGATACCATGTAAATTTTCAGATCCCAACCCAGTTTCAGTCTCGCTGATTTTTCAGCCAATGTTTAATGCCCAAACCCAGTTTTATATCAGCAATTAAATACACAACAGAAAATTAATTTTAGAACTAAAACATGAGGATTCTGAACATCGTTTATAACGCAGAAATAAAATATCAGCAACACATAAAACTTAGAAAATATTGACACAGATATTTTCGGTCTAACTTTGACCCTGAAAAAACCCACAAGGGGAAAACCAGTGAGAGAGGGAGATTTTTATTATTTAGGAGCTTTAGAGAATTCTGTTAGAGCATGTTCATCTTCAAAAATTTAAATGACAAACTTATCTCGATAACCGTGCCAAGTCTTCACACAAGAAAATGAGAGAAACTCCACAAAACTCTTCCCAGAATTTTCTGCAATTAATTACAGGTCTACTCCTTGATTTCTGTGCCTCCAAAATGCTGTACGATCACCTCGAAATTCGTGCCAACCGATTTAGCCCAAAACAATGCAATAAATGCTGTACGACTGCCTTGGGAAACGTGCTGAAACTGCCAGAAAATAGCACAGCGCCTTCTCAATTTCTGTGCCTGAATACCAGTTGTACGGACTGTATGGAATCCGTACAGTACAGGCTGTACTTTTTGGCTCATTTTCCACGCCCTTTTTCCTACTGCACGGAATTAAAAAAATCCGTACAGTACGACCTCTCTGCTTGGACTGTACCTTGCCTCGATTTCTGTGCTTGCTTTGCTTGCTGTACGACTTGCTCTATACGTACAGTATGACCTGCATTCAATGTTGTACTTGCTGCCTCGATTTTTGTGCTAGATAGCAGCCTTGGGATGCGTGCCCTAGCTCTGCAAAAATGGCTTCCTCTCAAGCTCGAAAATGCTCTCTCTCTTGCTTTCTCAACAATGAAACAACAACCCAACAATGGGTGCGCCCTCCAACCCTAATCGATCTCATGAGGTAGGTGAGGAGTTTTCTAATCCAATCGTTGAGATTAGATTAGATGAGTGGCTGAGATTAAATGTCTCTTCATTCACCTTCACTAAAGTCATAAAGTCACCTTTTAATTTGCATCTCACAACTTAAATGACTAGGGCCCACATTAGGCACTTTCTCACCCTTTAGGCACCTAGGGATGAGAAACACTTGCCTATGTACTTTATTTAATTAAAATTTAACAGTATTTTGGCATTTTCATGGTGGAAAGTCTTCAACTAGGGTTTTGTTGCTAGATTATACTTGATGAAGTAAGTAAATCTGCAATTCTTCATTTATTTTTCAATGGTTATGGTAAATTTTCTTGTTAATTTCTAAGATTATGAAATTGCTAGTTTGAAACCCTAGGGGAGAAGCATATGTTATTATCCTTTTTCTTATAATTTTTCGCCTACTTGATTTTGCTAGATAACATCGCTTTTGAAGAATACACTAGAGTCCTACCTTTGTAGCACTCTAGTAGCATTGCTTCATTAGCTTCACATATTTTATTTCAAGTTTGATATAAGGAAGAAGGAAATTGCTAGGGCCTAAGGTTACTTACTTCCTAACATTTTTTTCTTCTAGGGTTTAGATATTGAGGCCTTAGGTTACTAACACCTCAATCATATCACCCATCCCTTTAGATTACCTATTACCATTTGTTGTTTTCCACTAAGAATTGCCGCTGCAAACTTTGACTCCATTACCCTAAAAGGCACTAGTTCACTCCTTGCAAGTGATTGATTGACTAAACAACTCTTAAACCATCTTCCCTAAGACTTTTACTAACTCTAGATTAGACTAACTTACTAACTAATTTGCTGCTGTTGCTAAAGATTGCTATAACCATCTATAACAACAAATTCATCCTAAAAGCAAGATTGAAAGCTGATCAAACATTGCCATTATTGCTTCTGACAACTATTATCATTCTGTCAATTTTAGGCTGTTATTTTTTGTCATTCTTGAAGCATTATTGAGGCATAATCACTGTGGCTGTTGCTAAATATTCATTGCTGTTATAAATATTTATATTGCTTCAGTTTTACATCAGCTTGTTTATCTTTTAAGAGTTCATGGTTTTATGAAGCACTAACATCATATGGTACTTGCAAACAACATTTCTTTTCTACTTGTTGTCTTGTTCTGGGCAGGTACACTTAAATTATATTTTTCTTCATCTCATTAAAACCTTGGAACTTTTGATCAGAGTGACCTGTTAGACGGGTGGGACTTTCTTACAACTTTTACCTTAGCCTTCTCAAACTCTAGGTCACTGGGGACATCTCCCCTGGGGTATTACTCCTAAATAGAAATAGGTGTCCTATTAAGGTGACAATGATAGGTCATCCTCCTTGTTACGCCAATTCAGTATGCACTTGCCTTTGCCTTTGGGCAAGTACAAATTGCACGATAACAAGGCCTAAGGTACAAGCACAATTTGTCATTGTGAAAGATGTTTTGATGTCAAACAATGACAAGGATCACTAGTTCAAGGCCCAATGATGCTCAACCTTGTCGAATGCGAAATAATTGCCAATAAGGTTAACGACCATCAAGGTGCTCTACTTCTGGATCATCCCCAGATAATGTGTCGAAGTCGATGCAAGATGATTTGCTGAAAGGAAAAGCAACGATGAAAACTCTTCCCTCAACATGCAATGACAACTCAAGAAGATATAGGATGTGTGGTACCATGGCCCTACCGCTGGATGGGGGGATGACTGACTCAAAACATATGACTCATTGTAAAGCAATGGAGAGACAAACATAAGATGACTCAAGACTCTCCTATGTCTCTTCAACTCTACTCTTCCTAATAGACTCAATGATTTGGAATATGAACAAACAACCCCCCATCTAGGTTCACTCTAATGATAAGACAACAAAAGACTTAAGTGGATATATGATAAGACATTCAGAGGCTTTGACCCAACCAAACAACAATGTAATGAGCAAGCTACATCACAAGACACGATCACATGCTGATATAACAGGAAAAAATCAGCGACTCTTACCCTAGGCTTGAAAATGGATGAATGTGAAAGCAAAAATCTGCAAAACAAAACGGTTAAATTGCTGCCCTAAAACATAAAAAACAGCAAAACTGAAATCCGAAAATGACATTGCGGAAAGGAAAAGAAACTACATCTAATCAACAAATTTGAACAAAGACTACTACCCCCCAAACCTTGAAATTTCACCTCAAAGCTGCCATGATCAATCGACATACTCAAATGACCAATGTAATCATGCAGCTAGGTGATTAGTTAGATGGGAAAGATCAACACAGTCAATCCTCCAATGCATCCCATCATGAAGTGTCATAAGTCGGAAAGATGCCTTGATGTACTTGCTACTGAAGGAATAGCTGAAGGCTATTGGTTGGAATTTGGAACATGGTACTTCAACAATAATAAGCATGAGTGCATGAGAGCTGAAACTCTTAGAATCTACCTGTTGAAATATCTCCATCATTCTCAACTCAACTGGATCATGATCAACCCTGATATCCAAGCATTGATCCGTCAAAGGATCCTCCTGAAGAAAAAAATCTGAATGTGGGATCATAGGCAAAATGTAAAGGGTATGATCCTTTGGTTGAACCAAAAGTTGCTCCCCCTGTTGCAATGGTAGTTGATCAAATTGTTCTTGAACGACTGTCGAGATATGCAAGGATGAAGTCTCTTGCTGATTGATTTCTACATGGTTGACTTGTGGTTCTTCCTATTGAAATTTATCATCGTCACTGGAATGAACCAATGAACACTCTTGAACACTCAACTCTTCATCTTCATCTTCATGGAACTCTGCATATGACTCAAGTGGTGTAGCTACTGGTTCCTGATCATTCAAGCTTGAGCCGTCATCATCTTGTTCATCTCCGGGAACTTGATAAGGTGCAAGTTGTGGTTCCTCTTCAATAACAAGGAATTCTTGTGCTCTTGTAACAATCGATGGTTGAAGATCATTGAATGGTGTCACCTTCAATGGTTGGCTAGGAACATGGATCAGAGGAAACTTATAGGTTGTAATGAAATTTCTTTCTAACTTTATAGTAGTAGCTTGTGCCTCCTCCAGATTTTGAGGGTTTTTATTCCTGAGAAACATACCCAAAATTCCATCATATGACTCGAGATAGTACATCAAAACCAAAGCATCATTAGGCCTTATAGTAGTAGGAATTTTATAATAAGCTTTAGAAAAACGGGCATTAAACTTAGTGAAAATATCATTCTCATTCTTTTTAAGATCATCAAAAGTTTTAAGAGAAAGTTATCTTGTTTATCCGCCCATTTTTCTGTGAACTTCTCTTGGAACAAATCCCATCCATCAATGGAGGAATAAGGAAGGGATTTGTACCATGTTCGTGCATCACCCTCAAGTGTCTGCACAAACATCCTCATATTCCACCTCACAATCATCCACCACTTTTAAAAATTCAGCCAAGTGATCCTCAACTGGTACTCTGAACTTCCCTGCAAACAAAGGTAAGCGTTTCTGATACTCACCTGCAGGTAAGTCATGAGGGTATTAGGAAATGCAACAAAACTCAGTGGGTCATAAACAAAGAATCTAAACCTTACTATACTCGCAGCTCTAGCCAGAATATTAATCTGAGATGAAACAAACACAATTGCTGCCATAATATTAGCTTGAGATGAAAGTGTCGAAGTTACACTCACCATAGTGCTTATCGAAAGAACTTACCAAAGAACTCAATATGCTTACCAACCCTGAAAGCGTTCCCAGTGCAAATATATTCTAGTTCCAGAAAAGATGTTAGGGTTCGCTCAAGGTTGGAACTAGACCTTGTGTTGGATTGAATCCAGATGATCTTCTTGTTTTCCCCAGTCGAATCGACCCTGTTTCCTGTGGAGTCGCCAGGTGAGCTCAAATAATAAATTAAAGGAAGAACAACTCACCAATGTCGTTGAAATATGAGGATTGACGCTTCCCCGACAACGACGCCAATTTGTTAGCACACTTTTTGACCCTAAATCAGATCTGAAATATAGTAAAATTAGTGGGTAAAAGAATGCTAATTCTAGGAGAGAATGCCCTAAGTGTCACCAACAAAACTCTCCGTTTGGGCTGGTGTGTGCCAACCTTAGGGGGGATTTCCTAAGTGTTTTCTTGCCGTCATAAACCTGCAAAATCTGCAATTAAATACCTTAAAAACAGCGGCAAGAAAATTCATCTTTGGACAACGTTTAAGCCAACAAGGGGTAAGTAACAATGTTTAAAAATTTAATGGACGAAAAACCTTGCAGCATGAGTAATTTTGATGGAAAAGAGAGAAGAGAAGATGCAATATTATCAGGCTGAAAGCACCACAACAATATGCTAAAGCAATTAATCAATGCATAAAAATTAATACGATACCGACAAGAATTGACAACTTGATGCTAGCACACCAAAACTTTATTATTGTTCTTGCCAAAGGGATTTTTGCACCACTAAACACAAGTACATAAGTGACCAAAGTAATTCTCTTTAATCATAGACTAGAAGCTAGAGTAATGAGAATAATATGATAGAGAGGGAATACTTCTGCTGCTTAGAGAAAGTTGACCCCTGACAATGAAGACAAACCTCCATTATATAGATCCATGAGGGCGCACATCCCAATAATAACTTTCCCTCATGCAAGGCGCATAATTGAGGTGAAGTTTACCTGCACTCATGTTAACTGCTCATAACCTATGTGGAAACTCGTGTTAACTAAAGATGATTAAGGAAAAAGGGAGGAAATAAAAAGAAGGGTCCGTGCGCCTCATGTGGATGCACATAAGTTTAAAGAAGAAGGGTGTATTACAAGCACTAAGGAACAAGGATATACGCCAAAGGAAGAAATAAGTTGTAGAAGGATTGAGATATGCTCACTAGGAGTAACCCACATGGAGAAAGGGAGGAATAATTAATGCACACGAGAAGATGTAGTTTAGGCAAGTAGATCTTTAAGTGTAAGATGATAGGAGGTGCGAGATTAGCGCATGGCAAGAGGGATGCACATAGGCGAAAGAGGCATCATGCATGCGCATAAGAAAATGAATTATTGGGGAGTAATAAGGGAGATGAAATACACTAAAGATATGGATATATGACATTAATGCGCACGTGTTAAAAAACACATTCACATGGGAGGAAAAGGAAAGTAAATGTATGGAAAAAGGGAGAAAACGCACGGGAAGAAGGGGAGACATGCACATGTGGAAAATAGAGGTGAACGAGGGTGTGAGGGAAAAAAGGGATTAAGTGGAGGAAAAAGGAATTAATGCGCTAGAAAATAGGAGTTAAGTAGGAAAAATGAATTAATGCGCTAGGAAATAGGAGGTAAAAAGGGAGGTGCATGCCCCCCCGGGTGGAGAACAGTCGGTGATGGACTGTATTGTTAAGGCACTCCATTATGTGAAGTAACCGGTTCGAAACCCTCAACTTACTTTGTGTGCCACGTGAGGGCCCTCGTTGGCATGCCTGGAGATTATAGTGGTAGTAGTTGGATAACACGACCATGTGTCATGCGAGTATGTGCTCGACTAGTTGTTGATTCTGTTAGTCACAAAAAAAGGGAGGCACATTAAATAACGAATGCTAAATAATAGGGAAAATGGAGGTACATTAAGACAATATGCTAGAAATTAGGGAGAGAAAAAGGTGGAGGCTAGAAAATAGGAAAAAGGGAGGCACATTAAGATGATGTGCTAGGGAATAGGGAGGCGCCTTAATGCTAGAAAATAGGGAGAGAAGGATGCTAGGGAATAGGGAGGTGCCTTAATGCTAGAAAATAGGGAGAAGGATGCTAGGAAATAGGGAGAGGGAGGCGCATTAAATGAGACAATGTGCTAAGACTTAGGGAATAATATGCATGGAAAAGGAGATATGCATAAGGAATAGGGAACATAAGGAAAAATAGGGATAATGCCTAAGAAAAAGGAGTTTAGAAAGGGAAAGCTTATCTTTAGTCAACTCAAACACGTAAATTTATCACGTGTATCGACTTGTCTTTAACACATGTTCCACATGTTTTCAAGCAAAGCACCCAAGTTGGCCATTTGTCACCCTTTGAAACTCCCACATGTCGGAAAATTGAAATTACCACATGTCACCCTTCATGGCGACCACACCTGCTAAATATAGACTTGCTAAAAATAGACATGCCAAAAATAATAGTCACCCTAGAAAATAGGAAAACCCCAAATATGTCCGGGACCACTAGGAGATGTTGATTTTTATGTCTTAAGCAGTTAATTAGATTAGTGTTCTTTTACTTATAAACCATTAGCACAATAACTGCATATAAAGGATCACTGAAAGAATAACATCCACAACATACACAAGATTTATCCTGGGAAAACCCTCTAGGGGAAAAACCCATCAAACTTCCTCAATATAGATCCACCAACCAAGAACAATGCCTCTCTCCATGAGAGAACTAACAAAGCAGAAGATCCTCCTCTAACCCTTGACTAGGGAAGAGTAGCGCACCACTCAACCAAGAGATACCCAAGAGATAAACCAAGAACCTCCATGACGTCACCTGCTAGCTGAAGTAGCATCTCCCTCTGAGACTTGCGCACTTCCTCTTCTTAGCTGCAGAGCTAGTGTGTGTGTGTACAAATGAGGCATTGGCCTCCTTTATAAATAGTAGTTTGGCCAACCTAAAATTAGGTCTGGGCCGACCTGTCACTTTATCTTTCTATTTTCTGTTTTACATGTGAAGGCACAATAGGGCCGACTTTTACAAAGGCACAATAGGGCCTAATTAACAAATATAATATAATAATATTCTTTAGTGTTTGTCTTGGTCAAATACAATAAGGATATCTTTTGAAGCTACTCAATCTTCAATAGGAGACTACTACTAGATATAGTATGTCTAATAATAGACACTGCTAAAAGTAGAATCTTGTCGCATGTCGATGAAAATATACTCATCGAATTCGATTTTCAGTAAGGAATTGGAATATGCGATTAGAATCATCATTCGAGGCCTGGAACTCCACTTGCTAAAAATAATAAACTGCTTGCATGTCTTTCGAAAAAGTCTTAATGGAATCATCAGCTCGCAAGGAATTTGAATATGTGATCAATATTACTATGCAGACCTCCGATCTTTGTCTCCTAAAAAGTAGGGAATATGCTAAAAATATACATCTCTCTCTATCCATGAAGACCCGTGCAAACTTTTGTCTTTGAAATAAAGAACACTACCTAACCAGTCCTGTACCTGTACTCATATGGGCACCAACCTTGGCTTATACCAACCTGTCTCTGAAAAAAATCTTTGAATGCCAGCCAAAATAGGTCATGTTGGCTCTTAACCCTCAGGATTTTCAAGGTTGAAAATCTAGGGGTTAACAGGTATGATACATACTCTTTTGAGCACTTGGAACTATTTTATGAGGAAAAATTTCAGCCACCCATATTCTCAAATTTTGGTGAACATTAATGTGTCGAATCAGCTTTAGAGTGTTCTTATGGGGATGTGATTCACCTAAGGCAACAAGTATTTTGTAGCAGAAATTTCCAACCATCTTTTTCTCAACATGTCATTGAAGATCAGGCTAGGAAGTATGTTTTAACTTTTGGGTGCTGTTGCTGCCTTATACACACCTTGGGTAGCGTTGAAGAAATCTTCAATCCACTGGGTGTGTCCTTGGGGGCAAGTCTCGAGTCAAGGTGTTGTCACCTGATCCTCAACTCCTCCGTATAGGCCAACTTCTAGCAAATCCAAGGGGGGTAGTCCCTAATAAAATAATCTAAGGTTTGTGAAGATTTTCCAGGTCCTATCAAGCTGCCAACTAGGTTTGTCTTTGACCTCAAGTTGGCTCTAAGTTTCAACTATCTAACAATGGTTTCCTGCTGTTTTAGGACAACAAATTGTTCAGTAACTTCTTCGCTGATTTGTTACAATTACATAGGCCAAATGGGTGCTCTAGCATGTAGTTTTGTCACAAGATGTTAGCACATGCATACCATAAGCTGTATAACACACCTAGAGATCTTTTACTGCTGAAATAGTGCTGTTCTAAATTCTAACATACATGAAATYGACACAAGTATTTTTGGTCAACATGACCATGGATAAAACCCCCCCGGGGAAAACCTGTTTGGAATGGAAGTATATATAAGTGGTGTCTAAAGCATGAGATAYAACAACAAATACAATATGATGGAACCTGCATACAAAGCAAGCTCCTCTCGAGCTATGCCAAAGGATCCAAGGAGATATGCGCCCAAGCTTAGTGCGCCCTCTCCTCTTGTTGCCAAATCTGATGAAGTGAAGTGCCCTTGACCCTAGATGCTCTGAAAAAGAAACCCTTGCACCACAATGTGCTTTGGTATGCTACCTCTCCACTAAGACTCTCAAATCTGACTTCCTCCAACTGTAGATGCTCCCTGCTAGTGATGCGCCCTCCTCTTAGCAAGTGTAACCACCATCAAATAATAGGGACCCAAGCTCCCAAAGCTCCTCCATGCAAGGAAGCGCCCAAGCTGCCCTCTTCCAATGCCTCCATTCTCAAGCTCATGCTCTTCCTCCTTCTCCTCAAGTGAACATAAGAGTGAATGAATGAGCCTCCCTTTGCCCTTGCGCCCTCCTTAAGAATTCATAAGGAAATCTAAGAAATGAATGGATGAGATCATCTCATCTCATCCTAAGTCAATGGTTGAGATCATCTCAAGTAAATCTCAACTCAAAACCCACTTTACTTAAGTTTCCATAGTTTCACTTTATGTCAATTAATTCACCCACAAAGTAAATTAATGGTCATTTTAGGCTAAAATGACCAAATTTCACTTTTGACTTAAATCTCCTAAGTCAAAGTGAAATTAGACATAAAGTACATGGTACAAGGTACARAGTACTTCCCACATGTGTTTAGAAGCTCATAAACACAAGGGGACCACTTTCCAAGGTACCCAAATCTCAACACTCCCTCTTATCGAGGAAAGTGCCCTTCATCACCAATCTCATCCCTGCAGTGGATATGGTTGCCTACTGGCAAATACTCAGTGAGTATGGCTGTACCCTGATCAATGAAATTAGTCGGACACAAATCTGCTCAATCTGCGTGATCTATAGATGGAAGTGTCTTTCCACCTATCCAAGATCACCTAGATCTTGGTATCAAACCAAAGATCTCCACCTTGGTCTCCTACCAAGGATTTCTACCTATTGGCATCTCGTCAACGGTCACTACTCTTGGCATCTCACCAAGAGTCACTCTCTTGGCATCTGACCAAGAGTCTCCCCCCTCTTGGTATCTTACCAAGAGCACTTGGATCTCGACATCTCACCAAGATCCTCAACTTGGCCTCTCGCCAAGTAGCTTCCACCTGAAGTGGAACCAAAATCTGATCTGCCCGTCTCCATAGCCAAGTGAGGCTCAAGCCTCTGAGGTTCCTTGCCGCTCCTCCTCATCAATCTCTGATGCTCTGAATCCCCTGCACCAACCCTCTGTCTCGGCAACTCTGAAACTGAAGCTGTCCTAGGTGGACTAGTCACCCCTAATGATGGTGTCCAAGAAAAATGAGTTTGAGCTCCCTCTGAATCACTACTATGAGTCAGTAGGTCCTCCTCAACTTTGTCTCCCCACCTGATGCTGGATGGTGTAACAACAGATAAAATAGTCGCGAATGCACACTCTCTCGCAAACTGTTCATCGAATTCAAGCTCCTCTGCTGTCGCTGTTGAAACATCCTGCAACTTCTTCTTCTTCTTCTTGGGACACTGTCCAACATAGTGACCCATCTCTCCACAAGCAAAGCATCTCACTATGCTCATGTCTCTCTTCTGTCCACTGCTGCTCTCTCCTCCCTGTGGTGGGGCCTGTTATCACGCAGTTTGTAGTTTAGGTCATAGACTAGAGGATAAGGGTCAAACTGGCGTAACAGGGACCTACCCCACCCAATGTCACCACAATGGGGAGGTCCTTTCTATTTAGGGTGGCTAAGCCCAAGCGAGACGTCCCTGACAATCTGGGGTTTGAAAGGAAAAGGCTTAAAGGACTAAGGCAAGTTTCCCCTTCACAGATTACCGCCCAGAAGATAGTCAAGTAAAGAATAATCACAGAAAAGGCACCTGCTTGCGAGACAAGACAACAATGAAACTAGTACATGCAATAATGGTTAATACTTCATAAATCAATGACTATCAAAATTTAATGTATATGAGCATATACAGCAGTAGATATTGACGAAGTCAATGTTTGCAATAATGACAATGGCAATATAATG
>JZKD02S1026844.1:177467-211088 GCA_000966675.3 Picea glauca
TTGGGCTGGAAGTGTCTCTGACAGGAAGAGCACTTCAGGATGCTGTTTCAGTTTGGGATCAGCCATGATCTCATGGCAGAGTAGGAAGCAATCCAACATTGCTCTTAGTACAACGGAAGCAGAATACATTGCTGCGTGTTCTGCCAGCTGCATAACTATATGGCTTCGAAGGTTGTTGACCGGTCTATTTGACCTAGAGATGGAAGCAACCACGATCCTATGTGACAACCAGAGCTGCATAAAGATGACAAAGAATCCTGTATTCCATGACAAGTCGAAGCACATAGAGATCCGATATCATTACATCCGTGACATGGTGCAGAGAGGAGCCATAAAGCTCCAGTACGTTAGCACGGATGAACAGGTTGCCGATGTGTTGACCAAGCCTCTATCTCGTGTAAAGTTTGAGCACTTTCGAGATAAGCTTGGTATAGTTCGAAAGGACCTTCCTCGAAAGGGGGAGTAGTGTTGTGATGAGATATATCTAGTACTGCGCTACCAGCCTCACTGCTGTGACGTAAAGCTAGTCTAGTTGTTATGATGAGATGTGCCTAGTACTATGCTTCTAGCTTAACCGCTGTGACGCAAAGCAAGTCTAGTTGTTGTGATGAAATGTGCCTAGTACTGTGCTTCCAGCTTAACCGCTGTGACGTAAAGCAAGTCTAATTGTTGTGTTGAGATATGCCTAGTATCGTGCTTCCAGCCTAACCGCTGTGACGTAAAGCAAGTCTAATTGTTGTGTTGAGATATGTCTAGCACTGTGCTTCCAACTTAATTGTTGTGACGTAAAGCCAATCTAGTACCTTGCTTCCAACTTTATAGCTGTGACGAAAAGCAAGATGAGTATTGTGCTCTCAGCTTGATTGCTGTGACGAAAAGCAAGACGAGTATTGTGCTTCCAGCTTGATTGCTGTGACAAAAAGCAAGACTAGTATTGTGCTTCTAGCTTGATTGTTGTGACGAAAAGCAAGACGAGTATTGTGCGTCCAGCTTGATTGCTGTGACGAAAAGAAAGACGAGTACTGTGCTTCCAGCTTGATAGCTGTGACGTAAAGCTAGTCCAATATTGTGCTTCCAGCTTGATTGCTGTGACGAAAAGCAAGATGAGTACCGTGCTTCCAAATTGATAGCTGTGACGTAAAGCCAGTCCAGTATTGTGATTCCAGCTTAATTGCTGTATAGTGTGCCAACCTCGTGCTGTGATGATGTGCCAGCCTCGTGCTGTGATGATGTGACTAGCCTCATGCTGTGATGATGATGTATTAGTTTTATACTAATCCATATTGATGCAAATGATGATGTTGCCGATGAGAAAAACTTCCGATGATTTATAGATACGCCAGTCAGTGTTCTAAGATGATATTGATGATGCTTTCCTCTCACCCACCTGATGCTGTTGATGATGCTATCCTCTCTCTCGCCTGATGTTGTTGAAGAATACCCTTCTTGTTAAGGGGGAGTGTTGAAATAATGTAACTGCAAAGTGTATTCTAATTATTATTGTGGAATTATTCATTAGATCAATCCCCTATTGCGAATTGATCATGCCAGCTATTGTAAAAGACCAAATCCCTTTTTGCAGATTGGTCAAAACATAATTGTAATTGGAAGAATAAGAAGTCGGCCCCAAAATATATTAAAGAGGCCCCATAATATATTAAAGGTGGTTATAACCACCCAGATTGAGAAGTCGGCCCTGCCAGTGAAGAGACACATCCACACGTGCCAGAATTGTATAAATAAGGAGGCTAGCGCCTCACTTAGACACACACTCACTTGTTCATTGAGGAGCAAGTTTCGGATCTGCAGAGAGAGAGAGAGAGAGAGAGAGAGAGAGAGAGAGAGAGAGGCGCATTCTTGGGAGAGGACTTTCTGTATTTGTTTGAGTTATCTCTTGGCATTGTATTGACTATCTATAATAAGGAAGTTTTGCTGGGTTTTCTTCCCCATGAGGGTTTCCCAAGATAATTGATGTGTCTCTTGTGATTGTGTATTTCTCAGTGATCCTATCTTATGCTATTGTTATCTAGTGATAAAGAACTCTAATAATAGCTTAAACCTTAACAGGCACCTTGTGAAGGCTTTGTACTAGGGTGCTAGATTGTGTGGTAACAATCTTCATTGAGGAATAAGACTCCTTTTGCCCCACATTTCACAGGTATGCCCTGGTGGGCTCCATCAAAGAAATCCCATGCATTGGATTTATCTATACTAGGATTGACATTTACTCTTGGAGGTTTTTCTAGTCTGGGTTTCCACACTCCCCCATTTTCATACCCGATTTGATGAATAACTTGAAGGGGGGCATTTCCTTTTTCTGAAATAGTATTTCATTCCTGGCGAGCCATAAGGCCCAAGAGACTACACATTGCATAGGGTTAGCTTATTTCATAACTTACTTTTGGAATGCTTGAATAATTGCTTATGTCCTGCACCCCATGGTTAAAGAAGTTTTGATTTAGAAAGAATGTAGCAGGAATAGGGGGAGATGGATCACAAAAATCCAAGAGTATGATATTGAAATCAGGCCTACCATGTTGGTTAGGGGCCAAGGATTAGCGAAAATGATGGTGGAGAACAATTTGGATGCAATTCAAGATATTAAGGTAAAAGAACAGGTAAATTCTTTGTCTACTTCATTGAAGCATTGTGATTGGTATATAGATATCATCATTTATTTGACGAATCTATCTTGTCCTTCTAACTTTAACAAGACACATAGGTAATCTCTACAGCTTCGTGCTACAAAGTATTGTTTTGTGCAGGGTTGTCTGGGATGGAGAAATCCTGATGGTATCATTTTACACTGTGTGGACTTTGATGAGTCCAAAGAGATCTTGCACGATCTTTATTTAGGAGTATGTGAGGGGCATTTTTCACCTTGAACCACAACACATATGATCATGCACGCTGGTTATTACTGGTCTACAGTATTTGCGGATGCGCATGCCTTTATGTGAGCATGTGAGGCTTGTTAGAGATTTGAGGGCAAGTAGAAGCTCCCTGCTTTTCCTTTCGATCCAGTCATAGTAGAGGCTCCCTTCCAGCATTGGGGGCTTGATTTTGTTGGACAATTCTCATAGATTTGGAGCAACGAACACACTTGGACTCTGGTCGCCACAGATTATTTCACCAGGTGGGTAGAGGCAGTTCCTTTGGAGACTTCATCTGGTGCTGCCATCATTAGATTTTTGGAGGAGAATATCCTCACCAGACTTGGCGTCCCAAATAAAATTACAACGAACAATGCCCGTGTCTTTAGATCCCTTGAGTTGGTTTCTTTCTGTTCCTAGTACAACATCATGTTGGCTCATTCGACCAACTAATATCCACAGGGGAACGTAATGGCAGAATCAAGCAACAAAACTTATTAGGATTATTAGAAAGATAGTTGGCGACAACAACCGAGCGTGGGACAATTGTCTCAAGTATGCATTATGGGCTGACAAGATTACTAAAAAGCATGCCACTGGGAAGAGCCCATTTGAGTTAGTTTATGGTTTATATGTGGTTTTACTAGTAAACTTGAGATTACCAATGTACAAGCTGTTGGGATAGTTTGCTACCAACCAGGAGGTTTTGTAGCATCATATTGATAGGTTGGTGCAATTAGAGGAAGATAGACTTGTGGCATACACCTGATTCATAGAATATCAGGCTCAGGTCAAGAGGGTGTTTGACCGCAGAGCCAAGGGAAAATCCTTCTAGGTTGGAGACATAGTATTACCGTGGGACAAGAAAAATGAAAAACTAGGTGACCACTGTAAATTTGACAATTTATGGTTGGGCTCGTATCATATTGATGTGGCGGTGGGGCCAACACCTTTCAGTTAGCCAACTTGGATGGTGATCATGAGGGGCTGCCACTCAATGGGCAACGTTTGAAATACTACTTCCAATGAGGAATCTAGTTCCAAAAAAAAAGAGGTGAAATATTGGGTTTTTTTGGGGGTAGTAGTCATTGTTTAAATTTGCTATTAAGGGGCAGATTTTTCCTTTTTTCTGCACTGTCATTTTCAGATTTCAGTATCACTGTTTTTTATGCTTTAGGACAACAATTTAACTCTTTTGTTTTGCAGATTTTTCTTTCAGGTTGTCCTCTTTTCACTCCTATGGTAAGAGTAGCTGATTTTTTTTCTTACTATATCAGCATGTGGTCATGTCTTGTGATGTCATTAGTGCCTCACATGAGGCTAGTCTTAGTTTTCTAATAATTGCTATCCATTTTTTTTTGAAACTTTGGGTCAAAGTTTTGAGTGTCTTATCATGCATGCGTTTGCCGAGTCTTTTTGTCATCTTATGTTTAGAGTGAGCCTGGATGAGGGACAGTTTGTTGATGTTCTAACATTTGAGTCCATTAGGAAGGGCAGAATTGAAGAGACATAGGAGAGTCTTGAGTCATTTTATGATTTGTCTCTTCATTGCTTTCCATTGAGTCATCTGCTATGAGTCATTTGCCCCCCTCATCTAGTGGTTGGGACATGGTACCATACTTCCTATATTTTCTTGAGTTATCACTTCGCGCTGAGGGAAGGGATTTTCATCATTGCTTTTCCTTTCAGCATGTCATCCCACATCGACTCCAACACATCATCAGGGGCTGATCTAGAAGTGGAGCACCTTAATGGCCATTAACCTAATTGGCAATCATTTCACATTCGACAAGGCTGATCATCATTGGGCCTTGATCGAATGATCCTTGTCAGTGTTTGACTTCAACACATTTTTCACAGTGATAGGTTGTGCTAGTACCTTAGGGCCCAATATCCTTATTGGTGGGTTCCTTCACACTTGGTAGGTGTTTACATTATTGACATCTGACTAAGTGACTCTCTCCCATGTGTCGACTTAAACACATTTTTCCACAGGGAGTGTACATGGTAGGGGGTAAAAAGTAGCAGACTTGGATGAGACCCCTTATTTTTCAGCTAGCCACTGGGAGGATTATATTTATTTTTGACTCCATTGCCCATTGGATAGACCTTTTGGATCACATGTCAACTTACAAGACATTTCTCTTCTACAGATAGGCACATGGGTCTATTGGTATGTTTCTCCATATTTCTCATAGGTTATTATTCATGGTTCTAGATACAAAGGTTTATAGGTTCTCGAAATCCTGTAGGGGGATCTCGTTCCCTTGAGTTGCCATTGTTAACCCCTGGATTTTCTCACTTGCAAATCCTAAGGGTCAAGAGCCAACATGTCTTATTTGGCTGACATTCAAATATTTTTCCTAGAGATAGCTTGGCGTGAGCCGGGGTTGGTTCCTGTATGAGTTCAGGTATATGATTGGTTTAGTGGTGTTCTTTGCTTCAGAGACGAGAGTTTGCGAAGGTCTTCATGGATAGAGAGAGATGTCTATTTTTAGCATATTCCCTACTTTTTAGGAGACAGAGATCGAAGGTCCACATGGCAGTTTTGATCACATATTCAGAGTACCTGTGAGCTCACGATTCCAGTGAGCCTTTTCTAGACGACATGCGAGCAACTTACTATTTATAGAAGCTGAAGATCCAGGGTTTAGATGACGATTCCGAGTACATATCTGGGTTCCTTGCAGAAAATCGTATTTGACGAGCCTAATTTCATGGACATGCGAGACATGTCTATTTTTAACAGTGGTTGCATGTTGATTCTAATCACATATTCAGATTCCCCACTGAAAATTGAATCTGATGAGTATGGTGTCATGGACATGTGAGGAGTTTCTATATTTAGCAGTGCCTATTTTTAGGCGTACTATATTTGGCATGGTTCTCCTAACAGTCCCAAACATATTTCGTCTTTTCATATTTTTCGGTCGGATTGCTATTTTTAGCATGTCTATTTTAAGCAGGGCTATATTTAGCAGGTGTGCTCACCATGCAGGGTGACAAGTGGCAGGCCCAGATTCCGACATTTGGCAACTTCAGAGTGTGACATGTGGCACATACATGCATGAGGATATTAGGCGCTTTACTTGAGGACATGTGGCACATCTTTCAAGTGGAGATGAGTTGTCGCATGGTTGGCATTGCTAGTTGGCATGGTCAAGTTAACTGGAGGTTATCTTCCCCTCTCTCCCACTGAACTCTCTCTTCTTCCCATTTATATTCCCTTTCCTCCATGCACATCTCCTTTATTGTCTCCTCACTCCCTATTTCCTAGCACATATTTCCCTATATCTTAATGCATTCTCCCTCCATGCATGCGCCTTCCCTATTTCTCCCTTTCCCAAGTGCATTCTTCCTTCCTTTAATGCACATCTCACCTCTGTTCATGCATCTCTCTATGTTTAGCGCCTTCCATTTTCCTCCTTTAGCACATATGTTCTTTTAACTCATGCGCATTAACTCTATTCCATGCATGCACACCCTTCCTTTCTTATCCTCCTTTATCCATGCGCTTCTTTCTCCCACTCTATTTTTATAGCCATGCACCCTCGTATTCTTAGCCATGTGCCTTGCTTTTCTTTCTATTATTGCCACTCTTATGTGCCTAATTGGTCTATATATTGGAGGTTTCTCTTCATTGTTCAGGGTTGATTTCTTCAGCAGCCACAACAAACTCTCTCTCATCTATTTCTAGCTTCTAGTCTTTGTGTAGGGGTCATCACTATACCGGTTCTTGTACTTGTTTTCTATGGTGCATCTAGCCTTTTGGCAAGTGCAGGAATAAAACTTGGTTATGCTTGTATCAAGCTTTCGAAGATTGTTTGTATTGTCTTTGAAATTTATGCATTGTTTAGAAGTTCTTAGCTTGTTATTGTGGTGCATTCAACCTTCTAATAACACATTCTCTTTCTCTTTTTTCCGTACTTATTAAAGTTGACGTTGCAGGAAATTTTACCACTTCAATTTAAAATCAAAATTTATAACTTTTGGTTGTTTAATCGCAGCCAAAAGGTACCTTTTCTTGCTGCTGTTTCTTTGGTTTTTATTGCAGATTTACAGGTCTGAAACAACGAGAGGATAACCTAGGGACACCCCCCTGAGGTTGGCAAACACGAGCCCAAATGTAGACGAGATTTGCTAGTGACATCTAAGGCATATTCTCCTAGAGTTGCACGGATTTCTATCTTGCTGATTTATAATTCATTCACATTCTTGCAAGTGCGGAAATTTGTGCCAACAGGACCAAGGAGCATTTCATAACAACTGAAGCATTATAACCATAAACTTCTAAACCACAACGCTCCATCAACCAAGATATGCCACCATGAAGAAGAACTGTGCCATGACAATCCACCATATAAGCCACTTCTCATCCATGCTACTAACAACCTCCACCAACATCCCAACCTTTGGAAGGCTAGGATCATGATACCAACCTGCAAAACTCTGAAACATGTGATCAAAATCACATGTGATCAAAACTCTGAAACATGTGATCAAAATCACATGTGCGATCCTCATGCAATATGGTGGGTAATAGTGGCTCCAACTGGGGACATATGGTCTCAAGGAAGACTGCATGAGAACCTCTGAATCTCTGAGTATACCTGCAAAGAAGAACGAGGAAGAAAAACAATGTGGCGGGATGGATCAACATCCACGAACACCACATACAATATCCATAGAGTTTATTACATCAAATCAAATGCTCATACCCCTAAGTTGAGCTTTATTCTCCTACTCTAATTCTCTCAAGAGCTTATTTCTTCCCACTCCTACTCTACATGAGAAAATGCAAAGAGCTAGGTGAAGTGATAAATCAAATGTAGCCATTCTAGCTCTTTGCTTACATCATGTGCTTTTCCCTTGTGTTTGGTTATGAACCAGAACAAGACAATATGAAAACCAAATTGATCATAAGCTGGAATAAAAATTACAAGTTTACAAAGCATGACATCCAACTCATGAGGATGGATAGGGATACCAAAATCATGCCAAAATTGGCATGTCAACCCACAACCTTTCTCTATCCAATTCTGAATGGGGCTGCAATATGTTAAAGATAGCTCACCCTTTCTCCAAGCAAGGCCTTCCTGCTGCATCCCGTTCACGTGACAAGATTGATCCACATACCCCAACGCATGGCTTCTTGGACCTCCATGTACAATATCTTGCCTTATGACTTCAGAGGGCTGCTCTAGAAATCTGCAAAATGTGTTTTTACAGCCTTCAAATAAATATGGAGAAAATACATGAAAAATTTCAGATTTTGAAAAACAGATTTGACCCAATTTTATGGCTAGTTGTTCTTTTGTATGTGGCTGGAAATGATCATAATAAGCCATAAGTTAAACAACATTTATCCCCATACATATTTCTGCATAAACAACATGTTTTCCAGCAAGATCTTGAATGATAATGAGGAATAAATGAAGAAAGAGACGGCTGGAAAAATCTGCAACGAAAATCTACAGGCCTCATGCAACTTACAGCCATAAAATGATCCTGAAATTCTGATTTCTTACACATGTGTGATGGCTGTAGATTTTCTGCATTCTTATCTTCCACCAGTTACTCCCTAATCAAACCCTTGTCTTCATGGCATGGTGGCTTGGAGGCTTGATCACCTTCTTCATGAGCTTGTTCTTGATGCACTTGGTCTTCAAGGGATTCTTGAGGGACTTCATCTTCAATGGAATCTTCTTCAAGCTCATCTTCAAAATCTGCATTGTTCTTGCTTTCTTCTTCATATGTGGGGTCCCAATACTTGAGAAAAGCTTGGATCAAACCTGCAAGAGATGATATTCCTTTGGACTACTACAAGTTTTGACCCAAGTTCTCGCATCTCCCTCTAGAGAGTACACAGAGTCTTATTAAGACATCTTCATGTGTTACATTAATACTAGAGATAAATTCCAAAAATGATGCTACATGAGAAATAGCAAGATTACAATCACCATCATACATTGGACTGCTATACTTCCATTTAGGAGGAAGCTCATTAGGATACCACGAAAGACCCTCTACACAGAAAGATGGATATAGAACATGGGAACACCATGGTGCCATTTCACAAATAAAAAGTGGCACGAAATCTGAAAATTTCACTGTTATATTCATACCCAGATTGAGTGGAGTTGCTCAAGGTGAGTTCTTCAAAGCTTTGCTTGCTGTCCTCACCTTCAAAATCACCAAGCCTTCATAAGTGGAGTCACCAAGATGAGAATAAGGTCTTCAAAATAAAACCCTTGTCAAAATTACTATGAAGCATAGTCTTCAAGATTTCCGGGGAATAGACTTTATCCCATGGAACGGTACCAAAATGATACCACAAAATCTGTCATCATCAAAGTGTAAAAGTCCCATGCACCTGGATGATAGATTTGTGTAACTAGGGGGTTGGCCACTGTCAACTCACCAACTCCCCTCTGCTCTTTAGGCCAGCTCTCCTCCAGCTCAAGGGAGGCTTCCCTAAATAGGATTGCTGGAGAACAAAGCTATGAAGTGCAAGGTGATGTGAAGAGTAATTTCCAGCAAAACAGGGTTATAAGAGTTGCAGAAATGAAGTGGATGGTAGGGCTGGAGATTGGTGCCTAGTCCATTGGGTGAATGGGGTCATAACATGGCTCAAATGAGAGGTTGTTCTAAAGATGGGAAAGAGACAATATGGCTGAAAAGTACAAGCCCAAAGTGTTATTCTCCTTGCTGCCCTATGTTGCAGAAATTGTGCTAAGGGTGTTGCATGTGTAGAAAACACCCAATACTTGAAAATGTTACAACTATCAAGAACCATGTATGAGAAACTTCAATCCATAAATAGAGAAAGAAATCTATTCATAAACAAAGTTCTAATGATAACGATAGATGAGAGTAGTACACCAACTTCTAACTCCTGAAATATATGTCTAGCTATTTCAGCAACAAAGGGGAAAACACATAATAGATATACAAACATCCTCACCACAAGAAACTGTTGGTTCTCCAAGCACCTCCAAGAGATCTGTCATTAAGCTCCAAGAGAGAGAAGTCTCCCAAATCCAACCATACTAAGAAGTGAGGGAGCTTCTTTTTAAATAGAGTCTCTAGCTCAACCTCTTACAATAAAAAAATAATATCTCATTTTCTCTAGAAAGCGTTGGAAGTTTTGCAATTCCTCAATGTGGTCCATTGATCCATTGACCTTCCTCAAAAATGTGCAACCAATTCCTAAGTGTGGATTGATGCGTCCCCATAATACAACATCCATGCATCCCATAATGAAAAGTCATTGCTCCAATCTGCACGCTGGAACAATATAAAACATGAGGTAGTCCCACGTCTTCGTATACAATGTGGTATACGACCCATGGTTTGTACAGAATGATGTGGATTGGCAACAACGGTTCTGCTTGTAATGTGAAAACAACTCCATTCCACATCTAATTCGAACCATATGTATGAAATAACCACCGAATGAATGAAGGGCGTGGCCCCAATAATATGAATGGGGCTGCATCCCATGTATGCTATTCCTCAAGCAATCGTGTCATGAACTCAATGGTGGCCCCATTGGTTACACCGTTAATGAAATAATTTCAAGGTGGATCCATTAACATATGCTCAAACGACTGCCTTGTGGTATGAGGGGTGGATCCCATAAAGTATGTTGGTCAATGCACCAAATATTCCAACGAGGCAAGAAAGCAATCATAGAAACATTTTTTTTATGTGCCATAATCTTCTTAATGCAGTCCCCCTTCCATATGGTTGGCATGTGAATGACGTGGAAACCGTCTCATTTATGTGTCCTCGATGCCATGTGAATAAACTAAGTAGGAGAGTGGCCTGTGCTTTGATATATATGTGCCAATTCAGAAATTCCTAGGCGTATACATCACCATCTCATGGATGAATAATGGGTGAGGGCCCATACCATTGAATACCAAAGAAAATGATTCCCTGCATGTGAAATTATATGGTGGTTTGGAGTCTGGACCCACGACTAGCATGTATTAAGGCGGCTCCATTGATATAACTATGCATTGATCCCCTCATATGTCTTCCAAGATAAAACAGGTGGCCATGTTTGGAGGGCGGCTCCATGAAACTTGAGATGTCATATGTATGTAAGCCCCTTTCATATGGGTAAAATGAAACTTAGGTAACATAGTTAATGAAGGGGGACAATTGATCAAGCATGAAATGAGCACGATATAAAGCAAAGGGTGAATACATGAGATAAGGGGAGGGACTTATAACAATATAATTGTTTTCAAAATGGATTAATAGATAAAGAGAGATAAAGAGAGGGGATGCTCCATTAGCACATAATACTTTGTCTGCATATATATGCCAATGAGAGTGTACCTCACAAAAGCTTTGTACCATGGTAATAGAAGCACAACCCACCAAAGTCATAATGAAAGGAGTCCAAGGGAAACCATGACAACATCCACCAAAGATATACCATAGGACCAAGGAGCAGCTCATAACAACGAAGCATCATAACCATAAACTTCTAACCCCCGAAGCTCCATCAACCAAGATATGCCACCATGAAGAAGAACCAAGCCATGACAATCCACCATATAAGCCACTTCTCATCCATGCTACTAACAAGCTCCACCAACATCCCAACCTTTGGAAGGCTAGGATCATGATACCAGCCTGCAAAACTTTGAAACATGTGATCAAAATCACATGTGCAATCCTCGTGCAATATGGTGGGTAATATGCTTCACTAAAATAGATTCAGATTCCAATCTTTACTATTTATTTGATGATTCTAATTTGCTTGTTTTAGTTTTGTATGTAGATGATCTTATACTTATAGAAAGTTTAGGGTAACTCATAGCATGGTACAAGGTAGAGTTGGCGAGAGAATTCTAAATGAAGGACATCGACTAAATGCATTACTTTTTGGGTCTAGACTCTAGAAGTGTGGTAGAGTCTAGGTGAGGTCTTCCTTGGATAGGGTAAGCATGCAATTGAGATTTTGAAGATATTTTAGGTGATGGACTGTAAGCCCATGGCTACTCCTATGGTAGAAAATCTGAAGTCATTTGTTGATTTAGATTCATATTTGATTGATTCATATGTATACATGCAATTGATAGGTTCCCTCATTTATTTGGTAAATACTAGACTTGATATTTGTTTTGCAGTCAACACTTGGAGCTAGTATATGGTGGAGCCTAGACAGGTTCATTAGGTTGCTGCAAAACATGTGCTCTGGTACTAGAAGGGCACGATGCATTTTAGTTTCATGTATGTTGGTGATGGAGAGTTGGAGTTGCATGTGTTTACTGATTCTGATTGGGCAGGTAGTGCTAGTGATAGGAGGAGCCCTTTGGGGTGTTGCTTCAATTTGGGTTTAGGTATGGTTGCCTAGTTTAGCAGGAAGAAGGATTTAGTGACACTTAGTTCAACGGAGCTAGAGTACATGGCATCCAAATCTACTAGTTGTGAAAAAGGCTTTGCAAGTTATTAACAGAGTTGACAAATCAGACTTTAGAAACTACCGTGATTTATTGTGACAATCATAGTTGTATCAAACTCTTTGAGTATCCACTGTTCCATGATCAGTTATAACATTTTGAGATCAGGTAACACTTCATTAGAGACAGGGTTCAAAAGGGAGTAGTGGTTCTTTTGTACATTCCTACAGATCATCAGGTTGTAGATATCTTGACCAAGCCCCTGGCAAAGGGGAAGTTTGAGATGTTCAGGGAGAGAATTGATGTGGTGGAGAGCACTTTTCTTTCTTAGAGGAAGTGTTAGATTTACCTTTGTGTAGCTCGGACAATATTCCATCTACAACTGTGTTCATCTTCTAACAGAGTTCCATATAGTAGTACTATACAACAGTGCACCCATGTACAACTTCGCTGTAACAACATTGCTGAGGGTGCACTACTATTTATGGAGGAGAGAGAGCTAGGGGCTGCATGCATGCCAAAAGCATGCATGTGCCATATGCAGTCCATTTTGAGTTTTAGATGCTTTTTCTATATTCAACAGATTAGTTCTAAATTTGTTTTTTCTTTATTTAGTTGTGCATGCACTAGTTAGAGGGTGTAGTTCCCTATGGTATTAGGGGTCCCCATGTGTGTGGATTTCTAGCTAATTTGAGGGCATATATCTCTAGGAGGACACACTTTATTTTTGGCTTGGTTATCCATGCAAGCAAGGCATGTTATCGCGCAATCTGTACTTGCCCAAAGCCCAAGGCAAGTAAGGGAGATTGGCATAACAAACGTGATATCCTATCACTGTCACCTTAATAGGAAATCTCCACTTTTTAGGGATAGACAGGGTCTACCCCATGGGAGGCGTCCCCGGTAACCCAAAGGGCTGGAAAATTAGGGTTGTGGTCAAGATATATTCCCCTCTCTCACTGGTTACCAAAGTCACTAAGTCCGTGTCTAAAAGTTGATGTTAATGAAGTGCTTGATGTACCTGCCCGGAACAAGACGATATAGCATGCAGATAAAATAATTCCAAGTACAAATATGATAATAACACCTCAATAGACAGTGGACAGTGAAAATAAGTGCTAGCTGATATAAAATTGCAGCAGTTAATAGGTTTACAACATCAATTAATAAATTGTAACAGCTGCAATAAAAGCTCTTCAGAATTGCTTGAAAAGACAGTGAAAAGATAGCATTTACTAAGCAAAATGATAATCAAATGTCATAAGCAACTTTTGAAGTGTTTAGCTAGCATTCAAAGTCAATTATGCAGAAAATTTGCTGCAGCTAGATGGCTGTAGCAAACATTTAAAACAACAACAGAAAGTTAGCGATCTAGGCTAAATTAGTGTTAGATTTAATTAGTAATAGCTTAAGAGAATAGTGTTTGAGTGTTTGATCAACCTTYYAACAAAAGAGAGACAAGAGACTAGTGCCTTTAGGGTTTATGGAGTCAATTATATCAGCACATTAACTTGGAGAGACAACAATGATTATAATTGTCTAAAAGATATCAAGGTGGAAGCTTGAGAAGTAGTACCTTAAGTTCTCAAGCACCAAGCCTCAAAGAGAAGGTTCAACTAGGGTGTACGCACTTCTAGGCCCTAGTGATTTCTCCTATCGTTAGACTCTTGAAAAATATTTAATGCAATAAGAACTAGACAAAGCTTCTAAAGTACTAGCACTTTAGGGCTCTAGAAGTTTGTCTAGACAAGATCTTCTTAAGCAAAACTAGCAAAATAAARAGCAAGAAAGAAGCACCTTATGTTTCTTACTCCTAGGGTTTCAAGMARRCAATTTCATAATMTTRCATATGAACAAKTAAACATASCATAGACATTTATYATGAAATGAAAATTGCAGATTTACTTCACCAAGAATAATCAAGCACAAAAACCCTAGATTTGCCAAAATTTCACCAAGAAATGATCCAAAATGCATCCAAAATAGCCTCCAAGCAAGTGTTCCATGGTAATTTCAGCCAATAACCCCTTTAGGGAGAAAATTTCAGTCCTCCCTCTTGTGAGAGGTGAGTTGTGATGTAAAAATGAGAGCACTTTATGTTTATTTATACAAAATTCTGACCTTTAATTATTTTTCAGGTCAAAATAAGATCGACCTGGCCAATTTACAATAAAATTCAATTTTGACATAATAAAAATTAATTAGCATCTAAAGACACCTCCAAGGGTGACGTCATGCCCTTCTAGGGTGATGTTGAGGCCTAAAGGTGGAACGTTGAGCCTAAAATGTAGGGCGCTTGGCCTCGAGAGGCCCTAGATGATGCCCACACATGCCACCAGGTCATAAATGCCTCCAAATTGAAAACCCTAGCTTTGGATGATGTCTAGGGTCATGATGGTGACGTCCAGGGCGCTCAAGGGCTAACATCCATGTGGAAGAGCAAGGTCCCCCTAGGTCTAGGTTTGCCAGATTGCCTCCGAAGGCAATGTCCTTCTTTTTCCCAGTGCAAATATTCAATTTCTTCTTACCCCTGGCTGGGGTTGCAACATCCATTTATGGGCTTTAAGCCCCTATGAAGGTTCGAGCTAATCATTCCCTCATGTGTACCTGTCCACCGGGTAAGGTCCTGCAGCAACAAGTATGCCCTCCTGGGGTTCATAAGTCACCGGGATCATAGCATGTAAATCACATCCAATAATTAAATTACCCAAACATGTGCATCAAACCCCCCTTAACCTAGACAAATGCTCAAAGACGTTATGCAACTTGACAAGTTAGGTTTGGAGAAGGCCTCATGGTGTCCTATTGGACTAACCTCTCTTAAGTTTGGGGTGTTTCCCAGGTGGGATCTAATCCAAGTCATGTAAGTGTATGACGTGGCAGGGGTAAGTATTTGGGCATGGGGTGCATGTAATAACATGGAAATGTAAAGTCTTACCTGCGGGTGCCTTTGTAAAGGGCGAGCTGCATCTTGTCATAAATGCAATTGTTTCTTAGCCCATTCATTGCCTTTTATTCTTAGCTTTATTTCTTTTGATCTTTTGCTTTTGTGCTTCAAGGGAATAGTTGAGGGCCACTGTCCTGGCTTGATGACCAGAGGTGACAACGTTATCCACAAACATTTCACGGAAATGAGAAGGTTCACTCGTGATGAGACCGCCTTTCTCTTGGCTATGCCACCAAGAGCCACTACCTTGGTTTGGTGGCTAGATAGGTGGTAGTGTCATACCGCTACATGCCCATGGTCATAATAGGTCGGCTCGTGATGAGACCTCCTATCCATCAATTAGTACATTGAATGTTTATGTATCTTATGGGTCCCCTTTTCTTACTAAGAAGCTTTTCACAACTTTGTCAGGGATCCCTGGGCGAAGCATCTCAAAGGTTTAAACATTGGCTTTTAAATCTTGCCAGCTACTTTTACCCTCTGGGCCTTTGGCCCCTTCTTCCCACAAGGTAAGGTACAACCCTTCCCAGCGTAGCCAATCCCAATGCCCAAACAAGGATAGGGGGGATGGAAGGAATAAGGATGGAAAGTGGTAAGTATGGAGGGAACGAAGGATGACTTTTCACAGACCCACCCAGTAGCAACCCATCCTAAAGGGAAACCAACTTACTAGGGCATTGTGTTACCCTTCCAGGTATAAATGAGGCAAAGAGCATAATTTCCAAGCAAACGCCATGAAACGAAGAAGGATTGAATACAACATATTCAAGTACTTAAAAAATTAGAGTGATACATACCATGATACTCAAACTCATTACCTCATGGAGCAAGACCCACCGCTACTTCAGGACCAGGCTGGTGGGATGGATACTACTGCTGGTGATGAATGGACTGTATTGAAGAAAAGAGGGGCCCTCTGGGGCCATGCTCAAGTTGTTTGGCTCTTGGTACTCCATGTCTAGAACCTGTGGGCCTCGAGACGTGATCTCCTTAGTTATCCCTAGGCTAGGGAATAACAAGGTACACTAGGGTTAGAGTTCACATTGCTAGTTTAGGTGTTGTTGAGCATGCATCTAGATTCATTGTACCTCTCTTCTTCCTGGTCTATAAATGAGAAGTAGGGCACACCATTTTGCGGTTCAAGAGTTTGAGTTTTGAGCTGTAGCTTTTAGCCTTCTATTTTCAGAGTTAATAGAAAAATCAGTGATGCTGTTTTGAGCATTTAGATTTGCAAGTTTGTTGTTTTAATTATCAGAAGTATTTGTTTCTAGGTTAAAATACTCTATAGCAGAAATTTATTGGTGTTTTCAGTTTTAGTGATATATAGTTTTAGGTTAGATACCAGAGTGCAAAATCTATTCACGATGGTTTGATTTTTGACAAAGTCTTGACATCATTGTTATAATGATGGTATTAGGAAGTCCTTATTAGTAACAATGTTCTTGGAACTGAACTGGTTTTGCCAAAACCAACCGGTTTTGTTGGTTTAGAAGGCTCACTTGTCCAATTCAAGTGCTCAAACTGGAAATGAATGGTTTTGGCCTCAACCAATCTGAACTGGTCCAGAATCGGTCAGAATTGACTAGTTCAAGCCCGTTGTTGCCTTATACACACCTGGGAGACGTGGAAGAAATCTTCAATCCATTCGGTGTGTCCTTGGGGGCAAGTGAGAGTTAAGGTGCTGTCACTTAATCCTCAACTCCTACATCTAGGCCAACTCCTAGCGAAGCTAAGGGGGGTAGTCCCTAACAAATATACAAGCTAAGGGGGGTAGTCCCTAACAAATATACTAAGGCTTGAACTAAGCTAAGTACAAAAAATTAAATCTAAGAGTTTATTCTTTTCAACAATCAACCATAAACTTATAAAACATAAACTAAATATTCACCACGATATAAACAATAAGCATATACTTGCATAAAAGGATACTGAGATACAATTGTTAGATGCAAGTGACATTAAAATTGCTTCAAATAGATAACCCAAATGTAAAATGAAGCTTGTGGCTTTGCTGAGTGTAAACAATGACACCAATGCCTTAAAGGGAATCGTGGGCAATGTAGTTCGTGTGTTTTATTAGGATAAATTGATGTTGAGTTAATGAAATTGTTTGGGCCTCCTTATGTATCACTCACCAATCTAAAACTTGCCGACCGGGTGTGCCGCAGATCCAACAAGGCGAGTTGCCAGGTGATTTGACACACTCCACCCAGGGTAGAGGTCTTAGACAAATGATACCACTTAGAGATTATCCTAATTAATCTATCAACCATTGACCAACCTAGCGTGTATGAAACTTACTTCCAGCAGGTCGAGACTAGCTCGCAACTGGAAGGGTCAGGAACCGCACTGAGAGATGAGGGGAATTTGTTTATTTTAAACAAGAAATAAATAAATGAAATTGAAATGTTATGCTAATTACTAATCTACACTGACCAGGCCTCTTTCGAGGAGTTGAGGGGATGGTTTATTTGCCAACTTGAAAATGCAAGAAGTAAAGCTAATCTAGCAATTAAATGTTACTTCCCAAATTGAAATCTAATCTAAGTGTTGTGGTTAAGATATATAGATTGATTCCTTTAGATTGTGTGAGAAAAACAAATGCAAGAAACCAAAGAGAAATAAACACACTACCACACCACCAACCCCCTTAAAGGACGAGATGAAACTGGGTACTATGAGGCCCGCTTTTATTATATCCTATTACAACTGAGAAACTAAGTTCTCTTTTTCTGTTCTTTTTTTTTTTAGGACTTTGGGATCCTTGTAGAATGAATCAAAATTAAAGGAAATGATTACAAAGGGTTCTCTGAAGGTCTTGGTCTTCAAGGGTTCCAACTTGGATTAGATTTTCTTCACTTTAGCTTTGATTTTGCCAGAGTTTCCCCTTGTTTTATGATGGACCTGCTAAAAACCAGCAAAGAGAAAGATTAAAAAATGATGGAAAACTCTTTAAGAAACTAACATGAAAAAGGTAAATGCTTAACCAAAAATTTCTGAAACTTTTCTTATGAAAAAATGCAACTTTTTAAGGGCTTTTTGGAGGCTTTCAATGAGACTAAGCTAGGCTCTTTAGAGTTTTCTGTTTGCTGTCCTAAAACAACAAGCTAAAACTCCTAAGTAGCTAGATCTACAATGCAAACTTAGAGCAACTTTCTACCTTAAGACTTCTTGAATAAATTTATAGAAAATTGCAACAAACTACTTAGATCTACCTTTTGAATAAGAAATAATTTAAACTAGATCTAAGACTCATGCATGCAACACTAGATAATAAGATTAAACTTTGAAATCAACTCTAGATGACATGCAAAAAAGTAACCAAATGATTTTCTTTTAGAAATTAAAGAGAGAGGAGAAGAAAGCAAGCTTATGCTTGGAATGTCTTTGGGCAATGGAGTCCTTCTTTGGTGAAATGTGGAGGGATCTTCTTCAAAGGACTTGGAAAAGATGAAGAGTCAAGCTAGATCATCCACTTTTCCAAGTTGAGGTATCAATTACTTCAATGATCAATCACTTGCAAAAGAGAGGGTTAGAATATGGTATCACTTACAAAAGAGACTTCACAACACTATATGTTAAACCAAACAGGTATTGCATCTAAAATCGCTTAAGTAAATGAATAAGAAGATAACTAATCAAACTAGCTTAACAATCTTACCCTATTGAGTAATAGTACTCCTATAAGGTCACATGGACCAAAAATAAAAGCAAGAAACAATAGAATAATATCACCTCATACACATATGCATCCACACACTTGGCCAATCCACCAATTTGACCTTCAAAGTCTTCTTTTTATTCCAATATGAGAAAGAATATTACAATGACAAAGTTACAACAATCAATTCTTTCCAAGCTCCAAACTAATTCACAATGAGAGAGAATGCCTTGCTTTATACAACTTTGGGTGGAGATCCCAAGAGGGGTGCACATGCCAAGTGTGAGGGGTGCACATCTTAGATGAGAGCAAGTGTAAGAGGAGGCAAGGCAAGTTGTAGTCATCTCCCCATGTGTCCACTTGACTGCCACATTACAACCATTAGATGAGTCAATCGAGTTGGGAGGAGATCCTCTTTGGAGAATGCGCCACCTTAAGGGAGAGGTGTGCACCTCCTTTTGAGCACATGCTCTTTAACCATGATGCATGCCTTCAACCATGCCACTTAGGAAATCATCCTATGAGTGGCACCTTGACTTTTGGGCTTTTATTTTGCCTCCAACATGTCCCCACATGTTTCCTTGATTTGAGCATTTGCTGATTTTTTTGATTTTATTTTGACTTTTTGGGGTTTTTTGAACAAATTTAATTTTTGAGTGATTAAAATCAGTATTTTTGCTCAACTAAGTGGGTACTTAGGTAATATGGGTGCTCTAGGTCAAAAAATGAGCACGCCCATAGCATATTAAGTTCCCTAGTACCACTTTTTTAATACATCTTTATTTTTTAATTAAAGTTTGCCGAATTCTGACAATTTTTTAATTAACTGAAAAAAGTAAAAAAACCTAAGGGGGACTTAACACATTTCCATAAGACTCTAAGATAATGTTTAGCATGGTAATATACATCAGACACTAGGCTTAGATCCATGCTAAGCCCTAACCATGGGTATATACTTCGACTCTGGAGGGATTGAGTGAAAAACTCATAAATTATAAATTGCCTGAACGACAAAATATAATAAATAAGTGAAAAAACACTCTAGAGTACAACTCATGTTTAGAATTAGGTGGCTACGACCTTTTACAAGTTCATCATGCAACATCTCTTATTACAATTTTTTTATGGAAATGTGAAAAAGTTGGTATTTATTGACCGACTGAACTTCTGAACTCTGAATTTTGAACAATAATGTTCAAGCTTTGGCGGCTCGCTGGAAGTCCATCCTAGTGCAACTTTGATGGATAACAAAGCCAAAACTAGTTAGAACTGGCCGGGTTGACCATTTTTGTATTGGTGCACTTCATCCAAAAGGACCAAAAATTGGGATGAGTATTTAGTTTGATTTGATTTTAGACTGTAGTATGATTAATTTTTGGACTTTGCAGGCCATTTAGAGCATCGATTTAGTTGTATTTTGGTTCGGTATCATTTTGGTTCCCTTGAACAATCCAATTTCCTTGAGAAATGACAAAGTTCGCCTATTAAAGTTGCCCTTTTGTTTTTGGAGGAAGGTTGTGAAACCTGCAAAAAATGCTGTGGGTTGAAAGGACCCACAACACACCCTCGCAGGATTACAAGAAAGTTGTGGGTTTAAGAAAACCTGCAACTCCTGATTGCTGGATCAGAAGACATTTGTGGGTTTGAGAGGACAAACAACCCCGTGTGGTGGAAATTCAAGAAAAGTTGTAAGTTGAGATGAAAAGAGGCCTACAAGAACTTCCCCTAAAGAAGTCTCCCCATGCAAAATTACCCTAACTCTTTCATAGGGTATTGGATTCTTATGCCACTTTTAGCCTGAAATTAGCTTAAAGAATGCATGCATTGGAATTGGTTGAAGGTTAAAATTCAGAACCAGTTGGTATAATTCAGCTTGAAAGTTGATTCATTGATTAAACTGCATTAAAATTGCCTGTAGCAGTAAAATGACCATATCTCCCTCTTCCAATTTCTTATTACTGCAAGCTGTTTCATGTGTTGTAAATCTCTTGGGAATCCAAACCAAAGGAGAAGTTTATGATCAGTTCTGGATTGAACATCGAACATTTATTTATTTAGTTTATATGTATTTTTGCATTTATTTCTGGACCCTTTTATCCTTTGCTACCTCCAATCAACTGTCAACTTTGCTGCCATGAAATATTTACCCTATGTACTTAGAGAGATGGGTTTACATTTAAGAAAACCCTATAGGAAACACCTGATGTCATGCTCTGTTATACAGCTCGTATTAAACTTGATTAATTTAATAATACTTATGTTCATATATTAAGTTGGAAAAGATGATCTTAGTTGTTTTTTTGGGTTGTACGAATGGATACACTTCAAGCTGTTTTTCTTGGATACACAACACTGGCATGGGCTCTGATTATCGAGTTGGGATCATTTGGTTATAAGTGATATTATTGTTAAGAAAAAATATTTAATAATAGAATGAGTTTATTAAATTACCAAAATAAAGTTATTCAAATGTTTAGCTGTTAATATTATAAATTCTGAGTAATACTAATGCCCTAGTAAAGAATAAACAGTAGATAACCCTGACTTGTTTCTTACTTGGGCAGCTGCAATTATTCAATTATTAACCTAATAATATTATGAATTTACATTATACAATGCCCTAGTAATGAAATATATCAGTAGGTAACTATGACAGGTTTCTCACTGGGGTATATGCATTATCCTTTGTTTCTGTTTTAATGAGAGTGCTTATTTTGGGATATCTGGTTGTGTTCACAAAATATGTTTGCTTGATTATCCAGGTCATAGCTATTACAGTGTTCTTCTTGCTGGCAGTTGCATTCTACGTCTTCTTTGCACCATTTGTAGGCAGCAATATTCTGGAATATACAGCATTTGCATTTTACTCTCCTCTGGTATGCTATTCTTTCTTTTTATTATTGTTTAAATGATGACACTTATGTGTTTCTCTGATTGTAGGGATGAATCTCTATCTGGATTTATTGCTCACTATCTCCTCAAATGTCATTCTTTTCAGGCACTGGCTGTTTTTCTTCTTTACATTCGCAGCTCTGCTATTAATCCAGCAGATCCTGGTATTTTTCCAAGTATTCCAAAGAAGTTGATATTTAAGGAAGATAAAAAACCTAGACTACCAGAAAGCTCTTTGGTTTTAGATGTTGGTCAAACTGTGCATGGACAATCTCCATCCTTGTCAATACCAATTAGGAGCTCTTCAGCTATACATTCAGAGAACAAAGCTTCTTTTCCAGAACATGCAGGAATAAAGTGGAATGGTTCAGAGGACGCTGTGAAAGGAAATGATAAAGTTTCTTTTCTTAGCATTGGTTGCTTACTTTGTGGGTGGCTTATAAAAGATGATAGCTGTAGAAATGAAGGGATTCCACAGCAACCAGTAGCAGATGAAGATGTGTTGTTTTGCACGTTGTGCAATGCAGAGGTATTATTTATAGTGATTGGCTGTGGAACTTTGTAGTTTGAGTCAAGTCTGGAGTCAGTCGCAGAGTTCAGGTATTTGACATGTACGAGAATAAGATGGATGAGAATCTTTTGCAGTCATTAAATAATATATATTGCAAACAAAGACATGGATACAAAGTTCATTGCTGATTGTTGTTTTAATTACGTGATGTTTTTCTCATGCAATAAAGAGTAGTCAATAACAGGTAGAAAAACACATGGCTGCATATCATGATCATTATATCCTTTATTTGATTTCTCAGAAGCGTTATTTTATATTTGACAGAGTTAAACATGTTTGATTGCACTGCATGTCTTGGTTAGTATATTTTTGGGAAATCCTGCATATTTCACTTCATAGAACAAACAAGTACACCATAGAAAAATGACAAAAAGACAAGCATATGAGCCTGTGCACCAAGGGGAAGGGACTCCACATCACATCAAAACCCACCGAGTTTGGATCTCACAAGCAAATCCAACTCTTTCTTAAAGCTCCTTAAGCCCCCTAAACTAAAAGGGGAGGGGTCCTCCTGAAAAGTAACTTTCAATCGATGCTTCCACAGAATGGAAATAGCAAATCAACTGTATTGTGTGCCACACGGATTTGCAACAATCCCTTATCATCCAAGTGTTTCCAAGGAGAAGAACTTTCCATAAAAGTGGGGCAATGAAGAAGAAGTGAAATTTAGCTTGAAACCATGCCCAAAACACCATGGCAGCTCAACATCTCCAAAAGTCACGTTCAACTGTTTCATCCTTGCCATATTTGACACATCAACTTTATGAAGCCTACTCTTGACAAACAACCATTCTTGGAGTAGAATTCACCCCCAAATTGTGTTTAAAAGAAGAATGTGATTTCGAGATGGATTGGCACTTCCTCAGCGAATGTGCCATGGGATCCTTCACCCCCCAGATTTTGTTCATTCGAGAGACAATGTCAAAGTGTGCCTTAACATATCATAAAGATCCTTGGTCTTGTTATTGCAGGATTTTGTAGTTGTGCAAAGCCCAACACAAGATCACCAAATCTTGCATAACTACAGGAAATCCTACCACTGTCACCTTAGTAAGAAATCCCCACGTTTTAGTGATGGAGGAGGTCCACCATAGGGGAGGCTTCCCTGGTGACCTCAAGGGATCAAAGTAGCAAATTTGTTAGCCAAGCCTACCACCCCCTCTCTTGATCACCTAATGATAAATCTAGGTCTGTGAAATGGATGAGGTAAAAAGGTGTTTGAGTACCTGCCTGGAACAAGAACACTTTATAGCATTTATATCATCAATTCCAAGTACAAACATGCAATTAAAACCTCATAAGACACTAGACTGATAATTTGCTATAGCTGGTGCGAATTTGCAGCAGTACAACAGTTTACAACAGCAAATATAAGTTTGTAACAGCAGCAAATAAAAGAGATCAGGAATGCATCAATTGACAAGAAAAACTTAGCACATATCCAATAGATCAATGTCCAATTGTTCAAAGCAATTTCTGAGCATGTTATACCACCATTAGATCAATGTATGCAGCAAATTTGAGTGTTATCAGGTGGCTGTAGCAAACTTTTGCAACAACAAGAAGTTTACCACTCAATTAGCACAAGTTAGTATTAGCAAAGTTAGTAGATAGCTTGAGAGATTAAGAATAAAGAGTTTTTTTTGATCACCTTCACCACAAGAGAGTTTAATAATTAGTGCCTTAGGGCTATGGAGTGTTTATAACAATAATGATATCACTTAGAGATGAAACAAGCAAAGTTCTAAGAAGTAGGGTTTAAACTCTAAGCTGCTAGCACATTAGGGCTGTTGCCGTCCTTATACACACTTGCAAACGTGGACTAAGTCTCAATCCACTTAGTGTGTCCTCAGAGACACAATGTCTAAGTTCAAGCCCACTATCACCTCGACTTGAACTCCTTCAGTCTAGGCTTACTCCTAGAGAAGCCAAGGGGGGTAGTCCCAACTACTATGTGAATTATTAGATGGGTTCTAGGAGTTAATTTTAATTTGTTAAAGGTTGGGGGAAACTAGCCTATATGAGAGGCAAGCAATGCAAATGCAAACCTTCAATGACAACCAACCCTTTCCCTAAGACAACTAAGACTAGTGCCTAAGGTTGGGCAAGGGGTCAACTAAAGTTACAAGAGAGATCTAAACTAAGCCAAGAAAAAACTTTACAAATTAGATTAGATACACAAGAATTATAATTACAACAAATAAAGAATAGTTAGATGATACAACTAGATACAAAGATACAACTATTAATAAATGAAATAGGCAAGCACTTGTTAGTTCTAACCTCTGATTTTGTAGGAAATGAAAGGAAATAGATCAAGATTACATCAACACAACAAACACAACTCAATCACCCAAACAATGAAGTGCCCCAAAGGAGGTGCGCAACTTCAAGGGGTGTGCTCAAGAGACCAATGCACAACTTCAAGGGGTGTGCTCAAGAGACCAATGCACAACTTCAGGGGAAAGATAAAACTTGAAGAAATGGCCTCCACGGGCACTAATGCACAACTTCTAGGATTAACAACTCAACCACCACAAGATGCTCAATGAGATTGCTTAAAAGATACTTGAAATAAAAGTGTTGCAGAAAGTAAAGAGCATGAACCACTTAAAATGTATGTGAAGTTAAACCATAAGTTACTTGTGAGTAGATTTTAGAGTTGTAGTTAATTAAGTGAATGTTGTAAATCCTAGACTAGACGACTTCCCCAAAACTCCCACCGCTTTGGCTAAAAGGATTGCTGGGTGCTCGAGAAGCAAGGCAAACAAGGCCTTACCCTAGCTCCATAGGTCAATCCAGGAAACAAGGGTGCTCAACAAGGGGGACACCTAGTTTCGTGAGATCATCCCTAATCTAGCACCCCAAGCCGCCTCCACAAGTTCCTTTTTTGATAGCGAAAGTTGAGATAGTTATAGGTGATCTAATTAAACTAGATAAATTGATCCCCTAAGATTAAGATGGGTTAATTAATCAATTAAGTTTATTTGAGTTAAGTGCTTGAAATAAAGTGAATGACAAGTGCTTGAAAGAAAAGAAATAAAAAATGCTTGAAAGAAATATACAAGTAGATAGATTATGCTTCCATGGGCTTAAGCAAGAAAGTAAATGGAATTAAATGCTTCTAAACTATAAGATATCATATGAACTTGAAAGAGCAACTAGAAGCATAAACAATCAACTATCTAACAAACTAAACTAGCCTTACGATATAGCATGGGTGGCAAAGCCAAACCTCTTTGCTAGGTGTAGGAAAAATAATGCAAGAAAGGAAAAACTTAACTTGAAAAACGAAAGCAAGTAAATCTAACCACACAACCTTGTCTTAAAGACAAATGGGGCAAACAAAATGAAACTTAAAACAGAAAATTAAATCTAAGTCCTAGGCTTACAATATTGCACGGGTGGCTAGGCCAATCCACTATGCAAGGTGTAGGCAAAATAAAAGAAAAACGCAGAAAATTACTTTTTATAAGAAGTGCAAGCCTTAGAGACTCTCTTGGGGCTTGCTTACAATGTGAGAAAGAAGGAGAAAGAGTTGGGAAGATGTTACCCCAACTTAGGAGGCTCTATTTGACGTTTTGGGCCCCTTTTGGGCTGTAGATCTTCCTCTTTTTAGTGCAGACCTGCAACGAATCAACAAACAAAACTTGCTGGAAAAACTGCAAAAACACCCGAAGCTTTGGAAAATTTATGTGAGCAATAACCAAAAATTTTCTGTGTAAATTTCAGCAAGTAAAATATGTTTAAAAACTTTATCTAAGTATGTTAGAATGCCCCAAGAAGTGTAGAAAATAACATAAATATGAAACATAAAATTTTCAGAGGGTTTCAGTGGATAGAAAGATAGATTTCTAGATTTAAAATCTTCACTCCAGACCCTTAGGTAACCTGCAAGTCTTGTGAGAAAAACTACAAAAATAGAGAGGATGTGAGTAAATTTAGATGGTAAAACAAAATACTTTTTAATACCCAAATAAACAATTCACTAGATCTATGAATACTACCATAAATGTTAGGGTCCTAACCCGCACATAGGTAGAACAATATATTCGGATGTAATAAATGTCAATATTAATAAGGCCTTGTAATAAAATAAAATAAGTTGGATGTAAGAAGACCTAATAGAAGCTTTCGCTTCTAGAAGGATCTTCCTCTAGATGCTTCTTTTGATAGACATATTTAGTATAAATAGGAGTTGAGGGTATGAGAACCCTAGCTTGAATAATATTGTAATAGAGCGCTGCTCAACTGGAGGTTTGCCCCCTCGAAGAGGCATGTGAACATTGCTTTCAGAATCAAAGTGCCATTTCTGTTGTTGTTCTTATATCATTTCAGTGCTATTGTGGTGATTGTTTTGGTTATATTGCTGTTATTCTGCCATTTTTAGCATTTTATTTCTGTTATGCATACTTTTTATATCTGGTATATTACAAGTGGTATCAGAGCACTTTCCTTGGCAGACATTGTGGGAAAATATTTTTTATTCTTGCAGATTTTTTTTTCAGAGAAAAAAAAAGAGGGCCGCGACATTCCAGAAATTTTCGGTAATTTTTGTGCAAAATTTGCAGAAATAGGTTGTAGATCTGAGTTCCTCTTAGAAAAACACCTAAGTTGAAAAAAAAAATCGTCTGAAACAGAGTTCCGGAAGTCAAGATATTGAAGTTTTAAAATCTGCAAATTTTCAGGGTTTTTTCCACGGACGACGGCGCAATTTTTTATTTCTGTAGTAGCTGGAGACCAAATTTTCCCAAACAAATTACAGATCTGAGTTTTTCTCACAATTTCACCCAATTTCAAAAAAGAAATCAGCCGAAACGGAGTTCGGGAAGTGAAGTTATGATCATTTTAAATTCAACAGTTTTTCAGGGTTTTTTTTTTTAGAAAAAGCCGCGATTTTCTGTCGTAGCTTATTGTTCTATTTTTTGGGTTTTTTCGTGACGGCTGCGGGACTGAAGAGTTCATAGGGTGATCATATGGATATTTCCTCTCAAACCCTCAAATAAATTCTTGAAGCATTCAAATCCCAATTGTATGACACATTGAATGACAAATTGGATGCCTTTGGAGATGGCCTCAATGATAGTTTTTGTAGTATTCAAGATTCATTGGATTGCATGCAGGAGAGATTTCTTATGGCAGACATCAATGATGAGTATAATCAAGAAATATATGCTTGGTATGATCTCGATGCCGATTGCGATGATTGGTATATGGATAGTTGTCATTTCTGGGATGACAACCACTTCCATATTTTATTTGATGACTCTACTCCACCTTCTGTAGAGAACATCAATGTCCCACATCAAGAACTAGTTATGATTACCAGCGTCCAACTTGCATATTCTACAATGGTATTGTTCCTTCCAGATTCAACGGTGACCTTTTTCCACTATGTGGCTGAATATTCTTATTTGGATCCACATGATAGGTGTCAGTATTGAGAGCATCATTTTTAGTTAGTTATTGGGTGTCAATATCTTCCGTGTGGAGTTCACATGAGCACTTGGACATGGGACCCTGGTTTACAATGGCGGTTGGACTACTTCAACACGGTGGCTTCCATTTCTTAGTGGGACCCTGGTTCTCTAGTCTACTTTAGCACTATGGTGCACACTTGGACATGGGACCCTGGTATATGGTTGTACATCAAGCGTTGAGGACAACGCTTTCATAAGGGGGATGGAATGTAAGGTAGCTAGAGAAGTAGTGGGGGGCCCCAGAGGGCCCATAATGATAATAGTGGAGGCCATTCAATGTAAGGTGGACTAGGTCCACTATATTATTAAATAAGGCCCACTATGGTAGTTAGATATAATAAATGAGTAATTAGATATAATAAATGTAAGAGGACTTCTTAGAAGGTTCTACTTCTAGAAGATTCCTCCTCTAGAATGTTCTTAGGTGATGGTAGCACTATATAAAGGGGTTCAAACAATGTAATGGGATATGAAGAGAAATATTGTGTTATGAGTTGTAGCTCAATAGAAGGATGCCCCCTCGAAGAGACAAGTGAACAGGAGAGGATCCCTTCCATAATATGATCAATTGTATGGTGTTGCCCTACTTCAAGGGTTTTCTCTATATTCTTGTGCTAATGTTATGGTGAATTGTTTGGTTTATTCTTGGTTATTTCTGAAGTATATTTGCAGATCTGGTATAGGTTCTTAACAATAAATCTATCCAAGAAAAATACTTTGCTTGGAGTTCCTACTCTAGATCTATAAGCTAAACATACACAAGAAAAACAAACAAGAACAAGATCACCTCATATGTAGCAAGATGACACTAAGAAGACTCTTAACACCATGGATCCTCCAAAGATTTCTTTATTATAGTAGAAGCAAACTTGAGCAAATACTTGCCACAAAATTGAGAAGAAAGAATGAGAACAAGAAGAGGGAGGGAGAGAAGATAGGGAGAGATTTTGGCATGGTAACAATACCAAGAGTAGATGTGTCAAATGAGGGAGGGGAGGCTTTCTTTTATACTTGGGAGCCAAGAGTGACCCTTCTTGGATGAGTTACAAGTGTCATACATCCAAGAGAAATAGACAAAGTCAAGGAAGAGTCACTTTTAGGGTTTTGGTAAGTTAGGGTTTTGGTAAATGAGTGAGGAGGTGAGGTGGCACCTTTTCGACAAAGTCCAAAAGCAAATTAGACCTAGGAGAGTGAACTTAGGGAGAAAACAAGTTTTTTTACTTTAATTTTTCATTTTACTTGACTTTCTCCTCAAGGGGGGCACACTTTTCTTAGGGAGATGGATGGAATGAAGTGGTGGCTAGATGAGGGGATGTTTAAGTTAGGAAAACTGTTTCTCTAACTTAGGAAAGGGGTTTAGAATCATCTCCCACTCTTTCTCTAACCTTTTTGCTTCATTATTTACAAAAATTGACATTTTGACTTTGTCAATTAAGTAATTAAATTGCTGACTTTAGACTGACTTGGACTCCTCTTGGACAATGACCTAGCAAAACTTGTCCAATTGAGCTGAAACTTGGTCTAAGGGTGTAGGGGGTCTCATTCTATTTCTTTTGAGCACAAATACCCCTATCAAAAATCCCAAAGACCAAATTTTTACATTTTTACATAAAAAATAATTAAAATTATCATTAAATGGGTAATTTTAAAAATTAAAGAAAAAACTACTTAGATTCGACGAAATTCCGCAAAACTCTAGGAGACGTCTAGCATGGTCATTTACAATATCCCTAGACTTTAGTCACCCATAGGGCTCGATCATTAGAACGTCTTTCACCACTTTGGAGGATTATTGTGGGAGTGAAAAACTCAAGGGTAATTAAAAAGGCTGGTTAGGCCAAATTAATTACCTGAGGAAAAAAAAACACTCGATGAAGGACTTCTCTAATGATAAAGTCCTAGGCAACTAACCTACAATATGATCCATGCAGACCCATTACATTATTATCCCACATAGGGGAGCGAAAATTCCAATTACAAAAAGATGTGCTGAGGCCAAAAATGCCTTGAAGAACCAGTAAGTCTTCAACTTGGTTGTACCATCAGGTACATAACTTCATGGCACATGGAGTTGACCCCCTAGTTGAAATAGGTGGTCAACAAGGGCCTTAGGGTTAAAACCTTGAGGAGAATGGTTTTGCTAGATTGCAAGCACTTTTGGGCTCTAACAACCTTTCCTCCCTTCTTAAGTACTTCAATTAGGTCACAATCAAGAGTCTAGAATCAAACTCCTAAAGTGTTGCTTTAAGAGTCTAACCCTAGGTAGGATTTCCTTCACAAATTTATGGATGAAATTATCCTTCTGAGAGGAGGAAGCACTTATGCTCCTCTCTTAGGGTTTTACCAAGAAAGATCTTCGATATGAACAAGTAAAATTTATCATAAACATTCAATAAAATGAAATGAAATTGCAGAAATTTACTTATTTCACCAAGATATGACAAGAATAAACCCTAATTGCAGAAATTCCATCCAAAAATCAGCAAAAAACATCCACAAATGATCCTCCAAGCAAGTTGCATGAGTGTAGAAGAGAGAGATAGCCAAATAGGGAAAATTTTTTAGACTTGTTCTCTCACAAAGGTGAAAAAGTTGTGATGATAAAATGAAATGGCATGGTCCTTGTTATTGCACAATCTATACTTGCCCAAAGCCTAAAGGCAAGTAGGCCTAAATTGATGTAACACAGAGGTAGTCCTGTCACTATAACCCCACGAAGGTAGTCCTATCACTGTCACCCCAATAGGATACCTCTTTCTATTTAGGAGGAGAAGAAATTCACTCCAAGGGAGACGTCCCAAAACCCAGTTGGTCGATGAAGGGAGATAAGACAAAGGTAAAAACCACCCCTCTCTAGGCCACTCCAAAGGAAGAAATCTCTTGGTATTGTTTGGGGTTAAGGAGAAATTCAAGGTGAATGATACCTGCCCTTTACCAATGAAACAACAAACCTTAGCAGCAATCAATGATATTGATGTTTCAATTTAGTGACTTCAAAATAGAGATATGTGCTACCAAAGGCAAGCAAAGCTAAAATTATAGCAGCAACAATGTATTTGGAAATTTCAAGTTATGATGACAAGAATGATATAAAGACTTTGCAATTCGATAGTATTTTGTCACTCACAATTTCAAGATTAAAAACAAGTCAATAAATGACTTAGATGGCTGTCCAAACACTTATATTAGTTGATGATAATGACAGCAATAGAAACCACTTCAGAAAAGTACTATAATAAAGCAATAAGACAACTACTTCAACATCCAATGATTATAGTTTTCTTAGTACAAATGTTTAGTGGTTTTATGGATAGTTTGAGGGGTGTTAAGGGGCTACAATGATGGCTGTAACAGTAGTTACAACAACAGCAACATCCTCAAACAACTTCACAAATTTGCACCTAGAACACTAGAAAAAGGAGGACTAAAACCTTGGGATGATAACACCTAGGCAAATGCAAATTTCTAGGTTAGTTTTAGGGTTAGTATGCTGATTAAGGCTGCTAAATAGGGCTGTAACAACAATTATAGCAGCGGTAATGTGGCTGTTAGTGTTAGTGAAAGTTTCAAGAAGATGTGTTGACGGTTTGTTTGGTCTCATTCATCCACAAAAGTGTAAAAATCAATGCCTTTTAGGGCTTATGGAGTCAATAACAGTAACAATATTACTTGGGAAATATAATAATGATAATGCTTAGCTAAGGGAAGAAGTAAATGCAAGAGGTGTTGGCACTTCAAGGCCTCAAGCATTTGCCCCTTTTAAGGGAGGTTTTGCTAGAGAGTAGGCACTTCTAGGCCCTAGCGTACCTTCCTTCCTTAGTTTTTTTGAAAGACAATTTAGTTGGTGACAAGAATGAGATTACTAGAGAGCTAGCACTTTAGGGATCTAATAATCATTCTTAAGAAAATGTAAAATTGGCAAGATCAAGCTAGTAGAATAGTTATAAATAGAAAGAAGCATTTGTTGTTTCTCCCTTAGGGTTTAAACAAACAATTTCATAATCTTAGACATGAAACAAGTAAATTTTACCATAAACATTCATAACATGAATAAAAATGTAGATTTTCCACTTACTTCACCAAGAATAATCAAGTCAAACCCTAGTTGAAGACCATTCCACCATGAAAAATACCAAAATACACCACCATAAAGCTCTCCCAAGAGGTGTGCACTAGTTATTTCAGCCAATAACCCTTAAAGAGGGCGAAAATTTCAGACCACCACTTGTGTGTGATGAGTTATGGTGAAAATGAATGCCACTTTATGTTTATTTATACAACAATTTGACCTTTAATTAATTTTAGGTAAAAAATCAGGGTTGACTTGGCCAGTTTACTAAAAAATTACACTTTTACCAAAATAAATTCAATTTGCATCTAATTAGGCCTCTAAAGGTGACGTCATGCCCTCTTAGGGTGATGTTGGGCCTCAAGTGTGGAACGCTGAGCAAAGGAGATGAAACGATGGGCCTCCAAAGGCCTAAAATTTGCCCCACACGTGCCAATGACCTCATGAATGCCTCCAAGGTAAAAACCCCAGCTGACAGGTGACGTCTAGGGCTGCAAAGGTGACGTCCAAGGCCTCCCAAAGCCAACGTTTAGGTGGGAGGAGCATGAGGCCTTAGGTTTAGGTCTTCCATAGTGCCTCCAAAGGCAACGTCCTTCCTTCATCTGGTGCAAACCTTCAATCTCGGGCTGGGGTTTCAACATCCATCTGTGGGCTTTGAGCCCCCATGAAGGTCCGAGGTAATCATTCCCTCATGTGTACCTGTCCAGAGGGCAAGGTCCTGCAGAAACAATAAGTACGCCCTCCAGGGGTTCATAAGTCACAAGGACCATAGCATGTAAATCACATCCAAGAATTAAATTACCCAAACACGTGCATTAAACCCCCCTTAACCCCAAACAAATGCTCAAAGACGTTATGCAATTTGACAAGTTAGGTTTGGAGAAGGTCTTAGGGTGTCATATTGGGCTAACCTCTCTTAAGATTGGGGTGTTTCCCAGGTGGAGTCTAGTCCAAGTCATGTAAGTGTATGAGGTGGTATGGGGTAATTATTTGGGCATGGGGTGCATGTGATAACAGGGAAATGTAGAGCCTTACCTGTGGGTGCCTTTGTGGAGGGCGAGCTGCACCTTGTCATGCATGCAATTGTTTTCTATCCCATTCATTGCCTTTTATTCTTAGCTTTATTTCTTTTGATCTTTTACTCTTGTGCTTCAAGGAAATAGTTGAGGGCCACTGTCCTGGCTTGATGACCAGAGGTGATAACGTCATCCACAAACATTTCACGAAATGAGAAGGCTGGCTCGTGATGAGACCCCCTTTCTCTTGGCTATGCCACCAAGAGCCACTACCCTGGTTTGGTGACCAGATAGGTGGTAATGTCATATCGCTACATGCCCATGGTCATAATGGGTTGGCTCGTGATGAGACCTCCTATCCTTCAACTAGTACCTTTAGTGTTTATGTTATCTTGTGGGTCCCCTTTTCTTACTGAGAATCTTTTCACTGCTTTCTCGGGGATCCCTGGGCGAAGCATCTCAAAGGTTTCAAAATTGGCTTTTAACTCTTGCCAGCTATTTTTACCCTCTGGGCCTTTAGCCCCTTCTTCCCACAAGGTAAGGTACAACCCTTCCTAGTGTAGCCAATTCCAATGCCCAAACAAGGATAGGGGAGATGGAAGGAATAAAGATGGAAAGTGGTAAGTATGGAGGGAACAGAAGATGACTTTTCACAGATCCACCTAGTAGCAACCCATCCTAAAGGGAAATCAA